>WEIS01083625.1:0-49402 GCA_013389965.1 Todus mexicanus
TCCCCACCTCCCTTTTCTTTTTTAAGTGCCATTACATTTCTGAAAAAATACTTATGGTTAATCAGTCCTGCTTAATCCTATTCACTTCCATCTGTGCCTCTTTGTAGCCTGACACCTCTCCTGTCCCGAGGCCATGGAAAGCGGAGAGTATTTAGTGCAGGGGGCTCTGTGGCTGGGGGCCTTTGGGGAGCAGCTGTCCCCAATCATCCTGTCCACGGCCCTTTCATTCCCAGATTACATCTTGTACCAACAGTTTGTGTGTGGGAAAAATCAAAGATGTCAGGGGCTCCTCCCAGGACGTGCACTTTGCGTAAGGTGCCCAATCACCGGGGCGCGGGTGCTTGACCTTTGTGCTTGCGGCAAATAATGAATTTGGGGCCAGTTTTCAGGCACTCGTCATCATCATCCAGCCCCCACCAGAGCTCAGCATTAGAGTAATCACTGACATGCCGAAGCAATGAAAGCAATCTGTTGTTAACTGGCTGAACCAGTTTGTCCCGAGCCCCCAGACTTCCTTGTTCAGGCATATTACACAAAGGCAATTCTCTATTTCTTTAAAGGAGAAAAAAATACTCAACAGGCTAAAAGATGTAGCCTTCCTTCCCCTGTCCAGGGGTTGAAGTACAGCTGGCAGAAAATCCAAGAAGAAAATTTCAGAAACTGTAGACAGTAATGGAAGTTGAATGCCTGAATAAATAGTAACGGACTAGAAAGATCTGATAATGAAAAGAATTTATTTAATATTAGTTCTTCACTCAAGCTCATGGCGATGAATCTATTGAATTACTGGCATTCAGTGTCCTGGGAAGAGACCTCAGTCTTTTGTTACAGCTGATCAGGGTATTTCCAATGATTTCAAATGAAAAAAAAACCCACTTAAAATGTCTTTACGGGTGCAACTTTGAACCATAATTCACAGCAGACAAAATTCTATGTTTTGGGTGTCAACCCAGCTACAAACCCATTGCTGCTGCCCTTCAGCAGCAACACAGTCATTCGTGCCAGGCTTTCATCCCATGTTCTGTTACCAGTAGTTACAAATCTACTAAGAGTAGTATTTTAATTGCCTATTTAGCAACTAAATTAAGTGCTCAGTTGGGCAAGGACCAAATGCTGTGGGGTTCCTGCACATGGATGTTCTGAGCCTGCTCCAGTATGGAGCAAGACTGGATTGGATGGGGCCTTGCGTGATCTGATCTAGTGGGAGGTGTTCCTGCCTCTGGTGTGGGGATGGAACAAGTTGATGTTTAAGGTCCCCTCCAACCCAAACCAGTCTAGGAATAGAACAGAACAGGATAGAACAGGATAGAACAGGATAGGATAGAATAGGATAGGATAGAATAGGATAGGATAGAATAGAATAGAATAGAATAGAATAGAATAGAATAGAATAGAATAGAATAGAATAGAATAAGTATTGAAGAGAAGAGAAAAGAGAAGAGAAGAGAAGAGAAGAGAAGAGATGATTTTGTGATACTGCTCGGCTTTTGGCTTCTCATTATTTTTAGCTTCAAATATGATCCTTTATACCATGATATCCTTATAAAATCATAAACTGTAGTTTTATGGATGTATCAGTAAAGGACAGGACAGCTAAGTGCCCAGCTGAGCCTATTGCAGGAGTCCATGGTTGAGCTATAGAAGGCGACTCACACTTCTTGCCATCTAGATGGCACCTAGATGGTGCCACCTTCCTTGGATCATAATGAGTAGCAGATACTTGCACAGCTTTATGGAGGGGATGGATGGGCCAAAGACACTCAGTCTGGTTGCACAGCCCACCGGGGTGCCCTCTGTACCCAAAGGCTGTGACCCCCTTCCCTCGAGGACTCTGTGTGCCTCCCCCTGCTGCCTATGTGGCCCCAGTCCTTCTCTGTTCATGGCCTCAAGCACAACCCATCCCTCTGGTCTGGTCTTAACTCCAGCCAAGCTACAACCTCGGAAATGTGTGTCTGACTCATACAGTACAACCTGCACTCCCAGGCTAGTAACTCAGCAAATACACAGAAGTAGTTAAGAGTCCAGGACAGACAGCATTAGAATATCACATTGATTTAAACACTGTAAAAAATTAGATATCCACCCTCAAAAAACCTGCTCTTTTTTCATCACAGAAACACCATTGAGGGTATTAACAGCATGACTAGATAAACTTCTCAAACCTGGGTAATATTTTATGAGTGATTTAAGCACTTTTCCCAGTTGTTAAACAAAGGTTTCTCTTCCTGCTTGGCCAGGGAAATGCTACTTAGTGCTGAGGTCACATTAAAAGAAAAAAAGAAAAGATACTGTTATTTTATGAGCAGTGTGAGATGACGCTATCGCTCACTCTTCCACACTTCAAGGGCTTCCTGTTACTGAGTTGTTCGCAGGTATTTTGCAGAATTAAATGACCTGGTGTTATCGGGCTGCGGGCAGAGTTTGGCACGTCCAGATGGATCTGACTGACTGAGGCACTATTCCCTCCTCAGCACCCAGAGAAATAATCTCCATTTTTCATACCACATGGCAGGAGACATTGTCAGGCTGCACAAACAGGTATTTTGACAAGGAAATTTAAGTTTTCCCTTCATTATTTTGTCTAATACTTTTCATGTTTTGTCTATTGTACTGCAGATTGGTTAAACCAGGAGTGCAGTTGATAAGGCAGCGTGCAAAATACATAGTCAAAAACGTACTGTCCTTTCCATTCTTCTATTAGACAATACTCATGGGTTGAAGAAATCTACTCCAACTTAGGAAAATATTCTCACATTTCAATGCAAACCCTTAAAAAGTGAAGTTTTAACACCAAACGTGCATATTCCAGCCACAGCCTTAACACTGACCCTACAGTCATGCCCACTGACCCTCAGCTGGGAGAACCAGCTTAGCCTGGTTGTATCATAAACATCTCAGTTAAGGGCTATCAGAATTATTTAAGACTCCCTGCTGAAGGACTAGGCCATGTCCCCACTGGTACATGTCCATGTACCAGCAGGGTGCTCCTGGTCCTGCTCTCCATCACTCACTCTTCCCGAGGAAGTCAGCACTTACCTGTACTTGTCCTGCTTGCCTGCAAGGACATAAGATCCTGTATCCATGCCTGACACGGCAGAGCCACATAATTTATCTCTAATAGTTTTGCTTGTCTTAACAGACCAAGGGCCATTCCTTTGAGCACCCTCAGGCAGAAGGAAGGGCAAGTCCATCAGTTGTTCACCAAGCTTGAGGAAAAACAAAGAGCAGAATGAGTTGTTTGTTTGAAACCTCTACAGCTATATCCTATTTCATTTGACAGATTTCCAGTGTTATCTCCATTTATAAATACAGGCAATGTCACAGACAATCTCTGGAGGGGTGACTGAAGCTGCTTGGCAAGATCTCAGTGCAGAGACCATGCTGCGGTCCAGAGGTCCACATGATCCTTGATATTTCTGCCTTGCTCTGCCCATCTGCCACATCTTATCGGGGTACAAAACACAGAACATGTTTCTTAAACAACTATCAATCAGAATCGTATCAGTACTATAGCACCAGTCCAGGCTGTCTCCTTCAAAACTAAAACAATCTTGCATCGTGACTTGAAAAATGAGGAAATCTGGGGGATAAAATAGCGGGTCTCTGCAACCAAGAGGTAAAACTTGCATTGTTTTGGTGGAGGTTGGCCATCACGTTGGCTCTTCTGGTCCACGGCACAGAGAGAAATTATGTGCGCAGTGCGGGGCCCCTCGTTAGAAAGAGAAGGTGTCGGTTTAACAGTCTCAGCCCAGCTCAGCAGCAGTGGTGTATCTACAAGTGAGTTAATAGCTGATGGAGGTATCTCCAGTATGAGTTATGAAGTTGTTAATCCTCCACAGGTTTTAATAAGCATTTTGTATTTAGTGAATATGCTATACTATAAATGTCTTACTACACCTAAATTAAATGCAGATTTGGAACATAAATGTGCTACAGAAATTTATGAGGGATCTTAGCAGAGAATAATTTTTTTAGACACTGCTGTGAAAGCTACAGAATATCAGTTTCCGAATTAGGATAAAATACTGTGTGTTAGACGTCAGTTATTAGTGAATGTGTCTGTGGAGGTATGTCCTAAAATCCCCAAGCAATCCCCAAACTTAATTAATGGGCAGGAATTTCTAGGTCTGTAAAAAGCAAAAGAATGGTTTCCATGTCAGTACAGCACTGCTCCACCTGGAATTGCTGCATGCAGGTTCCTTCTTCTCCATGCTAACCAAGCTCAGGAGGTGCAGAAATGCTGTGCATATCCCAAAGGTTGCAAACATTAGAGCTGATGATGCTTGTTTGGACCACCAGTGTTTGCATCCATGATTTCAGGATTTCCAGCATGCTATGTTGGTTGCAGTACCAGATATGATACCAGGCTTCAAGAAGGGATGATTAACGCTATATTTGTGGTTCTTTTCTCTTAGCGCTTGTTTGCTGAATTGTTTTTACCCTAAGGCCTTTGACCAAAAAACCACATCTCAGCAAGTGTGTGCACCTTATGCCCTGAACAGGTCCACCAAAGCGGAGCGAGACAGCTCGTACACCAGCTCACTCATGCAAGACCTTTGCTGACTGAGCATGTGAGTCAGTTCAGCCATGGCCTGAGCACTTCCGACAAAGTCCAAGACAGTTTCAGACACAGCTCAAACCAGAAGCCACTTTCCCCTTCCTAGGTCAGTGACGAGCCACACTGGCCAAACCTCTGGCTCAGCACAGTCCTGCTCTGTACAGCTCCTGGGCATCACAGGGCCAATTCTTCCCGCAAAAAACAGCTGGATGTGTCCACCCAAAAGGGAACAGAACTGAGAAACTTGTGCCAAAATGGAAAGGAAGAACACAGCGAAAGTATGGACCTGTTCAGTTTTGCTGCTGGGAAACACCAGTCAGAGCACCTCAGGTTACCTGTGAGAAGCTGAAAATCCCTCCGTAGCATTGCCACATCTGAGTCCTGCAGAAGCAATGCTCCATTCATTCAGGTCTTGCTTTCCTCTTCATCCCTTAGAGTGATCATCAGAGCTCCTGCATCACTAACTATGAGGCCTGAGATGTGTTGTTGATAAATCCGGGGAAGCCATTCCCAATAAATGTAAAGCATATCCCACACCACGAGGCATCACTAGAGGACAGTATTGTATGTTTTGATGTGCCCTTGGTAGAATTTACATCAACAATACTGCATATTAATTCACAATACTTAACTGTTTTTTTAAAGAAGAAAAGCAAACCCACAGCCGTTTCAACTACGACTGCTTCCAAAGCAGTTCATGACTGCAAAAGCTGGACCTCATTCACACTGCAGCTGTTTTTTGGCTCCGATGGTCAGGCTCTGAGGTATGTGAGGATCCCATTTTCTGCAGGAGAACACGTCTGGCAAGGTTTTAACACCTCTGGGCAGAGCAAAGCTCTTATCTAAGAAATGAACATCCTCACGACCATAGTCAAGAAACAGCATCTCCCTAAACCTCTTCAAGGGCTGGGAGGCTAGAACAAATTTTAGGAGAAGAACCTAATTAGTCCAAGAAATGTGTTTTATTCTATAGTCATGCCAAATTTGCTTCATGGTCTTCACAAAAAATTAACGCATAGCTGTCACATCCACACGCGTGTTTCCTAAAGGACCGTCTCTGCTTCTAGTAATTCTAGATGCTGTTGTAAACTTTACCTTAATCAAGCACGATGGAAATCTGCTTGCATTCAGACAGGGAAAGAAGGGGAGAGAGGAAGCGGCAGGGCAAGGCCAAACCCCTCTCAGCATTGGTATGAGCACTCTGGGTAGTTTCTAGAGGAGAAAAAGAGACACTTTAGATTGACTATGTGCTTTCCATGGAGCAAATCAGTGTTGATGATTTCCTATCGCTCATGCAGCTACGATTTCTGCTTCCAGCCCTGTGCTTGATTAAAGGACGTGCCACATCTAGAGCAATGTTGTTATACAGGATGCCTGCGTTATCAAATAATAAACTAACTGTCACAATATTGGCTCAAGGCTTAGGAATTTTTCTAGCATAGGAAGATTAAGACGATTACAGTTCAAATAAGTACCATTTTTGACTAATTGTTTGCAGATATGGCATAGAAGCAGTATGTCTTGGTTTGGGAAAGTAGTAAGATTTTACTATACAAAATTCAAGCTGAAATATAGCTAATAAATAAATGCTCAGAGCCCAGACTTGCCTGAATCTGTACATTTGCATTCGTAGAATCATAGAATGATTTAGCTTGGAAGGGTCATCTAGTTCCAACCCCCTGCCATGGGCAGGGACACCTCCCACTAGACCAGGTTGCTCAAGGCCCCATCCAGCCTGGCCTTGAACACTTCCAGGGCTGGGGCATCCACAACCTCCATGGGCAACCTGTTCCAATTCTTGTGAAGGAAAACTGCACTTAAAGAGCTGAAGTGCTGTCGTAGTATACTTGTATCCCCTTAAAAACTGTAATAAAAGAGCAGTTCATTCACCTGGACTTAGATTTTCTTACAACCACAGGGGCAAGTCTTCAGATCTAGTCTACAGAAAACAGACCAGACCTATGAACAAGTCTTCCCTGTCCCTGCACCATACCCATAAAGATACACACACAGAAATTCACTCTGCAAAACTCCTAGAGGCTCCCAGTGTTTTTTCCTAACCATTAATACATGGCCTTTTCTATACAGCAAAGTCACAAAGGCCACTATATCTCCATCACTCACTTCATACGCTTCTGCGGTGACCTGCACAAGCATCCTCTCCTCTCTGGGCACTCAAGCTGCTCTGCGGCACATTGAGCAACAGGCATGCGGGCAGAAGGATCTTGGTTCTCCATTCCAGCTGAGTCAGAGGCTCAATATGTGACCTTCTGCCACTTGGTCTTCTCATGTCAAAACCAAAACTGAGTTTAAAACTAGGAACACACTGAGAACCAGATGCTCCATCTGAGCCAAGCCTTTCTGGGTAAATATATTTCAAAGAGCACAAATCATACCATTTCAAACTTTGAGAATCTGTGTATATTTAAATGTATACAAAATTCTGCTGTTTCTTGACAATAGGTTCATACTCTAGAAGAAGAGAAATCCAGCGGACTGAAATGAATAATGCATTAGAACAAACACCAGCGCATTGTTTCCCATTTAAGGAACTGCCTGGATATAAATAAACCCTTACTCATATTCTGTGATTTAAATAACAGAATCATTCTTACTCGGAGTAACAATTGCACCTTTTGGAAAAATAAGAAATAAAAATAATTTTCAAGAAGAAATATGAGAAATTAATCTTGAACTGGGATGCACCAGTGCTTTTACTGTTGGTGTACTGGAACCATGCAGCTGGAATGCGACTCAGTCCAAAACTCTTCCTCTGAATATCCCCAAAATGTTAGGAGAAGACTGAACTGGATGAGGGAAATGCAAAATAAGGCCATTTCTACTTTTGATGCTCTACCTAAAGGTACCATTCACACCACGTGGCCAAATCACATATTGCCTAAATTTGCACTAGCATTGCCTTTCACTAAGACCAGGTTTTGCAAGAAGTATGCAGGGGATGGAAACGTGGATGCAAATATTTACCCAAAATGACAACTTAGTTAAAACACAAACAAACAAAGAAGATGAACATGTATCAGGGATCACTGACCCTCACTGAGATACTTTTCTTACCCAACCTGTTTGCTGGCCATGGTATTACAGTAGTAGCACAACCTGTTTTGTTTTGCCTCTTGGGCTACAACCTGTAACGACAGTAGCTCATGAGTATTCAAGATCACTGGACAACAGGCAGTCGAACAATTGCACATTTACAAATCTCTGACAATACCTCCAGATCACACCAGAAAGAACTCAGGCAAATATTTTAGAAGTGTGATTTTAAAAATCTGAAATACAAAGAAAGAGCTCAATTTAATAACCAGTTGGATGGTTTCAAAAAAATGTAATGTGCTTTACACGCAAATACAGTAACAAGATCCTTTTGCCTATAATTTCACAGTGGAGAAGGTTGGTTCCAAGGGAAATTCCTGGCTGCTTTATTTTCATTTTATTTATGAATTGTATAAGCTCAGAGTATTTTACTATAAAATTCGCTGCAGCATACACAGCATTTGGAGTGACCACAAAAACTCCAGATCATAAAGTATTTTCCTTCACTTATATTATCAGTTTGTGAAAACAATCACCTCATGAATGAACATTTTTAAACAAAGAGCATTTTCTTAGCATGCAGGACGGCAAATTGTGGTTATTTCTCACGTAACTTTGTTACATGTCAAGAGCAGGTTTCTTTTCTATGTAAATGAAAGCCTTTAAACCGATGCAATTACCCTCCACACATACATTAGTTTAAATGCTGGGGCGCTACAGAAGTCATTTATCTTTCATACTTTCTGTTAGGCTGCAAGTCAGCTCTGAGGTTTAATTTTTGTTTAAAAGTTCTTGGCTAATTGATCACTTTAGAGATGCTTTAAACACAGGTAAAACACCGTCAAAGACTTTTAAAGTAAGCTTTCTTAATGGATGAATTGCAACTATCCATCATTTTGCTTGCTACTTCCCTACCACCGTCCCATTAAAGCTAGTAAGTTCTATTAAAGCTGTTAACATGTGGCATCTGTTAATGCAAAGTGTATAATGCACAAGGCATGAGGGGGTCCTGAGGGCTCATACAAGCAAAGTTTGGAACAGAAACACAAATTCTGACCATTTGTGAAGCTAGTGTAAGGCCAGGTCAGTGTTTCAGGCCCTTCTTGGAGATGATTTCCATTTAAAGCCTTGCCTGCGCAAAGGCAGCAAGGTTAGGTTCACTGGTTCGGCGTGCATGTTGTACTTCAAATGCTTCAAGCAGATGAAATGTAGAAGTTGAAGGAAAAAAAACATAATTTTGGCTTGAGAAAACGGTGTGACACGTGACAAGCCTGGATCTCTTTTGGAGAGGCTGTGCTCTGTATTACCGAGATTAAGTTTGATCATTCCTGAAGGAACCCAGAAATCCCCAAACCTGGATGGCAAGGGCTGTAATAGTTGCTCTTAACGTCTGCTGTTAGCTGATTACTGACATCTTGAAAGCATTGCTCAAGCCAGCCTTCTCACAAGCTTCTGTCATGTGGATGGCTCTGGCAGATGGAGAGCACGAATCGTAGTGAGTGGGTGACGGGGAGCTTCCAAGGACCAGCGTGTAATCAAAAGCTTTGAACTCTTCCTAGCTTGTAAGACCGCTTTACTTGTTGCTAAGGGGACTATCAGAACATATTATAATGACCAAAGCCAGCTCGTGTAGTAACAGCTGTGAGTGTAATCCAAAAATTAGCTCATTAATTCACAGGAAAGTATTTTCTACTCGTCTTTCATTACAAAAAATGTGTCTGCTTGTTAGCGAAATCTAGAGCTTTAACTGGAACCTTTAAAACATTAGCAATGCACATGTGCTTTTCTATGCCTTAGTGGGAGATTTATTAAGTTTATTCTCTAATCTCTGTTTACAAGCAGAAATATGACAAACGTAAATCATTTGAAATAAGATTTCAAGCTATAAATCCAGTTTGCTATTTTCTGACGTCATTATGTTATTCCAAACCTTCAATTAATTCTTTTCTTTGTTGGCCTGTTTGTTTTTAAAAACAATTTCACTCCACTTGACCTTTGTATTTCTTGGAAAAATGTTCAAAGTTGGAAATAACTCTAGATGTTATCTGTTAGTGCTTATTCACCATACGCAGTGTGCTAAACTCGAGCTGGAGGATAAGAGCCCCCAAGATCTGAGATATGAGGGGCAAATGTGCAAGCTACCAGTAGGAATTAGTGATTATTGATGCTGTGATCATTATTAAGGACAGTCAGGCTACTCTTTGAGTGGTGGTACTTATAAAACCCTCAAACCTTAAAAAAAGAAAAGAAAAAAAATGATGATTCATTGCCAGCTCTTGCCGAAAATCTACTCTGTTGTTGCTAAACCATCATGTTTCCCATCATGGGATCACACAGTGCAAGTGAGCAATGATGCTGCAAATGAAATGTTTATATAGTAGATGCAAAAGCCCCAGCCCAATGGATAGCAATCAGCTTGCAAAACACCAGTGTATCCAGCTTATGTACAATGAATATCTTTTTGTAACATGCTAAGTTATGTTTACTTCTTCATAATGAAGAAATTCATGAACATCAAAAATGAGAGATAAATAAAGCGGTTTTGCACTTTGCACAGGAAGAAGCCAGTTCTGCATGCCTGCTCTGGCACTGGTTGCAGTGGAAGCAATAATCACAGAAGTGTGAAAAATCACCTTGGCACATCCCTTGTTTTATGGTCCCTTTCTCTTAGGTTTCCTCACCGCCATTTTACACAGTGCAGGAGCCATAATCATATCTGTTTTACAAATTCTATAGAGTTTGTTCTTTATTGTCTTTTTGCTGCAAAGCTTAAACAACAGCAAGCAAAATTTTATCCTTCCACCGGTGTTCAATCTGATTCTGACCCAAGGTGTTGTCAGTTTGGTCACCAGCCCATGCACACAGCCTCTCCCGACAGCTGAAACACGGATTGTGATGGGTCACTGTGCTTTTTAGTCATGGGAGGAGAACTTGCACTGCCCTTTGCTGCTGGCACCAACCAGTACCCATGTCAGGATACAGCCAGTGGATGTGCAGCTGGGAGATATCGTTGCTGCTACACACACAAATAATCTCGCTCTGTCTGTGCTTCCCCATATTCATGCCATTACCCTAAAGTTCGAATTCCCAGCAGAAGTCAGTGGGAAATGTGCTGTTCTGGCAATACTTGACCAGCCTCCCCGCGAAGCCAACTCAAAGTAGTTTATTTTGGTCTACAGCTCTAAAATGTCAACTGTTAAACCAGCCTCAGCTACCCTTCAGCGTGAAAACCTTTTGATTATATAATTAGCTTTCAATTGATCTATAAACTTGGATGCACCAGGCCTCTAGCACAGCTTGCTCAGGACCACATGATTGTTAGGCAGGAGAAAGTTTTAATTAATGCAATAGCCTGAAGAAAAGTCAGATATCCATGCCCACAGGGTGAAGATGCCGCACGCTGTTTAGGTGGGTTACAGAAGGGGAGGCAGGTTATGTTACAGCTTTGGAGTCCAAAAAAACCCTCAAAATGCCAAACAACCACTTCAAACAAGACAATTCAAAAAAATACCTCTTTCTGATCCTACAAGCACACTACAGGACATGAATCTTTTTCCACGGTATGTGTTTCTTCAGCGTTTCCTCAGCTCCACACATTCAGTCTCCTGGGTCCACGATGACATCTTGACATACTCACATCTGTACCGCAGCACCCTAGACAAGAGGTCAAAGAGATTTTTAGTTTAAATTTTCCCGAGGAACAGCTGACTGTCTGCCTTGAAGTGGGAAGCAAAAAGCTGTCCCAAAGCACACGCCCCAGCAGCAGCAAAATCACAGACTCCAGAGCGAGGGCTGCATGCCCCATGGGAAGGATGGGCGCATCTGGGAGAAAGGCGGAGTGTATAAAACCCAATTATATGAACAAAGAAGAGATTGATCTAAGAAAGGCCAGGACAGAAAAGCACTGAAATGAGGAGACCCCATTTTCTCCACTAGCTCAAACCATTCCAGCTGTTAAACAGAAATGAGTCAAAAAGCAACTTCCAGGGCATCTCAGTGAGGTTCTGGTTCCCATTTTTAAAAGCAAGGGGTATTATAAAGCTAATGAATGACTAATTCCTGTGGTGGGATAACTGTGGAAATTCTCCTACCCCTCCTTTTCTCTATGTATGTCATGAAGAGTACAGGAGAGGTGCCAAAGATACCAGTGTAACAGAGGGTTCTGTGTTGCAGTGAAATGTCAGCACATGGTACAGCAGTCCCAATTCCAGCCTTTCCCATTCCATGCAGCGTTGATGTTTATTTTTCACAGTGACCTGGAGGAAAACATCTATTGCAAAGTGCTAAAGTCTAATGGGATTCTGTTCCTGCAATGGACTCGTGAATTTTGAAGGGCTTAAAAAAATTCACTCTTTTTGGCTGTTCTTAACCCATCCATCCACCCTTCTCCTCCCCTCCAGAAGAAGCACTTTTCAAAGCACTGTATTTTAGCTGCGCTTATGCAAAACCATCAGCTAAAGGATTTTAGTGCAGCTCAGTGATGAACAGGACAGTAGCAGAAGCTCAGCATGGTTGTGCTGGTGGAGCTGCAGTAGTGCTACGCTGAACACCACAACTGGTAAAAAGGCTTACTTTTAAAGATTAAAACACTTAGGGGAAGAGTAAGCACTTTAGCACCTCTGTAGAGCCCAGTCCTTCAAGGTGCTGGGCACACTGACTGCGACCCAGGGAAGCACTTCAGCACATGTCTACCTAGGAGTAGCTCGATGCATTCAAGCCTCCAGGCAGACATTTACTGTTGGGTTAAGTGCTACTTGGGCACAGGTACAGAATTGGGCCCAGAGCCCTGAAACAGAAAATATTGTCATTACTGTTAATTAATTACAATTACTGTCATTATGTTATTGTCATTGAATAGGAAAAACCCCTCGATCCCTGTCTCAGGAAGAAGAGAACTTTACAAAGCTAGTAATCATGATGCTAGAGCAATTTTAGTATGTTCTACAAGGTTTGGTTTTACCTTTTTAGGAAGTTTTGTCTGTTTTCAGTGGGAAATTTATGTCTGATAATGGCTGCACTGGTGTTGAGACCTGTGCTGCCAGCTAAGGACCTGCTGAAACTTGTGCTTTCAGAGGTACTGACCATCTATATTGGATCAGGAACAGGGCAGCTGCAGTTCTTTAGAAGTATTAGCTAAACTGTTACACCTCCATCGCATACACGCCAGATACATAATCTCTGCTTTTTTGTGCAAGAGAGAGGAAAAAAGTTCAAATCTGGCAACAAAAAAATAATCCAAAGAAAAAACGTAATACAGAAAGCCGACAATATTTACATTTAACAGATTGTAGCGTTTTGGTTTTCAAAAGACCCGAGTCCAAGGTAATTAAAACTTTGGTGGCCTTTCAGTTTTTAAATTGCAAATAAAGGATAAGAAAACCTAGAGCGTGAGGCCTTTCTCCAGCACATGTGGCATGAGCAGGCGGTGCTGTCACAGTTTGACAGGTGTGTGCTTGTGCGCTGCTCAGGCCGCTGCTGGGCCGAGTTCCTCGGGAAACCTGAGAGTGTTTGTAAACAGTCTGTACTTTCTCAAAAGTGCCCTAGAGATTTGTTACAGGAAGTCAAATTGCTCAAATCTACCTAATTTGGCACGATATGTTGAAAGCATGCTTGAGTGATCATAATTGCACTGGGACTGACTTCATTTAGCAATCTCTGGGCATACCTTTCCAATAACAACTGCAGGCGATATAAATTCAATCTCTTGTTTGTTTCTGAAAGTGATTAACCTAAAAAATTTGGAATTTAAACACTCATAATTGCAAAGTGTTATTTATATTCAATTTTGATTTATTAAATAAAAAAGTACCTCCCTCCCCCCCCCACCCAGGAATGATTTGAATTGCTTTGGAAAGTGAAAGGGACAGCAAATAGAAATGAAAGGAAAAAGATAATTCTCACTGTTGGTGAGAGCTGCTCTTACAAGGTCATTTTTTCCTTCTACTGCATATAATATTGCAACAAAAGCATAAAATATTTTAATGTTTACTTCAAACACAGACTCTTTGCTGTGAAATACTTAGAGCTCACTAGGATTAATATAATTTTTCTCCACATCTGTGCAGAAATATGTGCGAAGATAAGCCAAATCGACTGTGCTGTACAACTAAAAGGACAAAAAAAGAGCTCAGAGTCCCATTTTCATTCTGAGTATGATAACCAATGTTATTAATATTATGAACAAGGCTGGAAGAAAGATATTTATTTAGTGCATCCATTCAATTTTTTAAAGCAAATTAAACTAATACATGTTTGCATCCTTTTTATATTGGCATTCTCCAGAAGCTGTTGGGGTAAACCCCCTGATGGGCAAGAATTGCCATTGAATCATAGAATGCATTGGGTTGGAAGGGACCTTTAAAGGTTGTCTAGTTCTGAAAGTGAATTCTAGGAGAATATCTGCAGAAAGACTATACTGAATTCACAAATATAGGCAAATACTCATCAAGCCTTTTCAGCAGGATGTTAACTCAAACAAGCAAAAAACCCAAAACAACAGGAAGAAAAAAAGACGTATAAACCCCAAGTGTCTGATTTCCAATGAAAGTAAAACATTGCAAACTTTTTATATAATATGCTCACAAATTAAGAGGTGAAAGAAATTAAATTTCCAACAATTATGTTAGAAAGAGCAATTTCAAAAGTTCATTGAAAACCACAGAATTCTTCAGATAAAACTATTTCTTGTGAATGTCTTGCTTAGCCCCAATGACGAACAGATCTGTGCTTCCTTGTGCTAATTAAAAGGAAGAAATAAGAGATGAAGCAGAACACTAAAAACCTCCATACGAGTTAACCCTGCGGCCCCAACCTTACACCATCAGGCAGGACTGGGTTCTCCTCGCGAAAAACCAGAAGCTGAACAAGTCCCTTCTCCACACCCATTTTTTCATATCTTCTTTACAAACACCTTCCTCCTTGGTTCTGAACCTGAATTACCACTGAACTGAGCGGATTCTGTGCCTGCAGATGGGCAAAACATTGTGCTCAACATCAGAAACATGAAATAAAGCCCTGACGCACTCTCGAACGCATACTCAGCACTCAGAGAAGCCAGAAACTTCAACACTTCACCAGCGACAGCATCGCACCAAAGCTGCTGCGTGTTGTCATGTGCTGCCCAGCTCTGTAAGCTCATCTCCCCTGGAAGATGCTGACGTGCCTGAGCACTGCCATGGTGAGATACCCACAGTGCACGCTTTAAACTTTGCTAGGAAAGGCAACAGCACTAAGGACATGGACAGAAAGGCAGTGGAACATTCTGGAAATGAAGTTAAATCTCCCAAACTTTTCTGAATCCCTACAGGACACTGTGGCAAGTTGTGGGGGCTCCTCGAGCTATGAGGAGCCTGTGCTGGAAACTCAGGGGAGCGCCTGCTGCACGATGCCAGCAGGTGTATCCAGGGAGGCATGGGTCACTTACGTGGTGCTGGAACAGAGCAGGAATTTCTCGGATCCATCAAGCTTTACCTAACGTTTACTTTGTTCGCAAGTAACAAATTAACCAAATTGTCCCTAAAATAAAGGCAAACCTCAGGGCAAGTCTGATTTATAAAGGGTCTGTGCACAGTCTGTTTCAAACTAGGTGGGACCTTCACTTACCTAAGCAAATAATTTAGTGCTATAATTTAGCCCATTTCCCCTTCAGCAATACTACTGCTTACCCAAAACATCTCCATTTATTTTTAAACCAAACATATTATTTATTTAATGGGAGGGAAGAGAACAGAGAGAGCAGCACAACCTGAACATTCATCATTGTTGTTTGTGCTCCTTGAAGGACATTGTTGAATTATTGCTATAAACATTCCACATTTGGCTAAATGTTGTTGATATAAACAAGGATTTTTCCTCATTAAGGTAATTTGGTGCAGTCTGAGAAACTGATTTATCAAGAGAATTAATTAAAGACAGATATGATTTGTGTCTCTCTGTACTTGTAGATGTTACAGCATAAACATCCCCATTAAAATTAAATTACTGCTAATTTGATTCTACTAACAATTTTTTTAAATGCACTTCACATATGCAGACTTGATGCCCTTATTCAGATTTGGAGCTGTGCAGCACAGAGTCCCAAGCTCACAGTTGTCATGGTGCGTAAGTGGAAGAAGTGTTTTGAGATGTGTTTTGTCCACGCTGAAGGGTTGCTGCTGGCTTTGGGGAAGGGTAGGTGAAAATTCCATACACTCTTCCAGTTTCCCCATGAGGTACAGATTTAAGAGGACTTTCTTGGGCTGGGGGGAGGATGTAACTGGACAATTAAAATAAAAAGTCTCTCCTTCTTTCCAATCAGGACTTCATGCAGCCCACAGAGGCAGAACACAGATCAGGTATCAGTCAAACCAACTCCCCCTGAATCAAGCAAGATTTGTCTGAAGCACCTTGGCTCAGGAGTCAGCCCTTTTGTGTAACATTTTCAAGTCTTTTTTTATTTTCAAAAGGCTACAGAAACAAGAGACAAAAAAAGAAAAGACACAGTGGCAGATGATGCCCTGCTCATCGGACTTTTGTGTTTTGCAGCTTAAGTTCCTTCATGACACACATTGGTCATCCACGGGCGCAGCTCTTTGTTTCCTCTAAGCCAGAGGAACCTTGATGCAGCCACAAAGCTGGTACAAGGAGACACGGACCAGGAACCCTGTGCCCTTCTTCCTTCTGGAGACCCAACAAGAACGGCACTAGAAGCTTATGCTTATGGATCCTGAGTCATCCCTTTACAGGTTCCTCAGTCTTTCTTTCACAGAAACCCACCAGAGGAAGGTTCACTAGCACTAACCAGAACTACTAAACGGTCACTGCTTCTCCCCTGACAACTGGCCCTCAGAGCACATCAACAAAGCAAAACCAAAGCACAAATACGGCTGAGGTCTCCCACTCTACTTTTGCATGAATTGCTTTGGGCAGTGCATGAAATGGGCAGCAATTGTACCAGTCTGCCTGAAAACCAGCTCTGTGTCCAGAGATTAAGACCTGCTACCGTTTATTTTGTTTCCCTTGCTTGCTCACAAAAACTAGCAAAAAACTCGTAGTGTCCGCCCCTGCTCCAAATGTACCAGTGTTTGTGCCTTAGTTCTTGTAAGTCACGAGGGGCATGGACCTTGCCTGGATTTAGGACAGACTAGTTCCCCTGCTCTCACATAATGGTTCAAATTCTAGGGTAATCAAAAGCCATCACATCATATTGATTTTCTTACCTGCCAGTAATACAGAATATAATTTGATAAAGAAAGTAAAGACTTCTAATCTTGGCACAAAGAAATCAGGCATGAAAAGGAACAGGAAAGAAGAACAATCTCTCTTAGGTGACACCTCATGTCTTACCTAACAGCCTCTCAAAGACTGAAGTACTTGCTGTTCAAGACACAGATTTATCTACAGTTAAAGACAGGCATTTTATGATTTACAAGAAGCCACTTCTCTGTTTCTAATCTTAGTGATCAATCCTGTAAAGATGCTGAACACCTTTAAGTCACTGTTAATTGAGTCTACTAATTACAGTGTTCAGCAAGTCACAACCCACGAACATTACAGAGCCAGATAGGGGATGTATTTACAGAGAGGGCCTTTGGGAAGTCTAGATTAGTCTCAGGACAACTTGAAAGGAAAGATAAGGAAGCTTAAGGGGACACTTCCTCTCCTTTAGCAGACAAATGAATTAGCAGTGAAGGCTCCAGCTTTGGTCAAAATGAAGGGATAATGTGGTGATGAAGTAGGTCTTAAATCATTCTGATATATTTAAGTGTCACTCTAAAGAAGATCTAGAGATGTAGAGAGAAAACAAAGTATCAGTCAAAATAACCAGGCAGGTTTGAGGATGCTGTTGGTTGGATGCGTAGTTTTTCAGCATAAAATTTTAATCACTTTTAAAGAGTCTTTTTATATAGTTCATGTCAGAGCTTTTACTGAATTATTTAATTTTTCTCACAACAGAATCTCATAAAAAGCATTTTATTTTCCACAGTCAGAACAGTGTCATGAGGGCAGGGAGGGTTACGTGCTGCTCAGCCAGGAGACTACAAACAACTGTGGGGACTCTGGTGGTCCTACCAAGACAAGCAAAGTCCTTTCCTGGACTTTGGACTCGAGCACCAGAATATGATCCAGTTACAACAGTAACACTGGAGTCAGAATTATGGTGGCACCTTAAGTTCCCACCTGAGATATGGTGGGAAGTAAACAGTGTTAGTCTATATAAGTGGTGTGTGGTGTGTGTCTGAGACACTTACGGGATTGCCAGGCAGGCAGCTGAAGATCTGAGGAGCAAGAGAAATGCAGAGATGCTCCTTCAAAATCACCACAGTGCAGTGCAGGAATGAGAGGATCACCTGGGATGGTGCAGAGGAGCAGAACAGTCCTATGCCAAAGCTGAAGCCAATCTCTAGAGTCCCTTTTTGGGCCAGTCTCCATTTCTAATCATGGAAAAAAAGGCAGAAAAGAGAATACATTGTGATCTTCTATTTGAGGTTTAAATTTCATATCTTCTGACATAAATCACAGAGATACAAGACTCAGGGGAGCACAGAGGAAGAAACACTCCTTTTTGTGTATACTTTTTAGAAGTGAGTACTCTTCAGGACACATGCACATAATTGAGGTACTACTGTATAGAAAACACCCATAACATTTCACTTGGAACTCATTAACTAGGAACTCATTATCATCTTTTGCCTTCATGCAAATATTTATTTCAGGGAAGGGTATCTACATATACATCGTCCGGGAGGGAAGAGAGAGAATGAAGGATTTATCTCCTAGAACTTGTGAAGACACAGAAGTCGTGTTGTTCCTGCACTTCTCATAATGGTTGGCTGTCAACAGCTGCATTAAGTGGGCTGCACCCGTCACAGGGATGGAAGCTGTCAGCAAAATGAATTAGAGGCTTTTTTGGCCACAGTTGCATTTTATATTCTGCTGGCAGTTCACTGTCTGTCTGGCACACTGATGAAAAGTAGGCTAGGAAAAGAGGGCACTAGTGCATAAGAACACAAAGTATCTAGATTATTTTTCCTTTTCATAATGGAATACTGGGGGGGGGGGGGGCAGGAGGGCATACNAAGCAGATCTGACAGAGCTGACTTGAGGCTATGAGAAGCAGTGACTTTAGAAGATTTTTTTTTTTTCTTTTTTTTTTTTCTTTTTCTGTATAACCCACTACTAAAGGGCAGTTGTCCTCCTAAATCTTGAAGATTATTTGGAAAGCACAATTAATAGTTATGAGATAATGTCACATCTGCAAAGTTAGATAATTAATGAGTAATAACTGATGTGCTTGTGACTGCAAACAAATGTGTCTCCACTTTAAACTTAAGAGGAGACGCAAATCCTAATTCACCTAGAACACCAATACATGGACACAGTAAACTTTAAATATGAACTGACCCGATCAGAAAAAAAAAAAAGCAAATAAACCAGATGTTAGTCTGCCTGCACCTCCCTCATACCGCAGCTGTCTCTGTTGTGAGCAATCTTACAGCACAGCCTGGAGAAATAACCATATCCCACGGGTCACTGGTGAAACACTGCCAAGGGACCTTCTAGAGCCCTCACAAGCACAACAAAACCTGCTGCTCTTCCCAAGGCCACCAGCTAAGGACACCAAGTGTTGCTCACACACAGACCAGCAAAGAAGGGGAAGGGTTGTCTGGGGTCCAGATGTCCTTCTCTCTACCACTCTGTTATGCCTTATGCTGCTGTCTGCTGCCTGCCTCCTCCAATGGACTGAAACCAAGGAAACTGTCCAAAAGTTTTGCTTGTTTACCAGGAAATTCTCAGCTGCCCTGTGCTGGCTTGAGTTTGACTTCTAGATGCCCAAGTACACAGAAAGATCACACAAAAGGTGCCTATTTAGGAGAAACAAATATACATTTTAAACTTATTTTTAAAGCTTGAATAATGAGTATTTTAGAATGTAGTAGACAAAAAGGTGGTTTATACATGAGGGCATTTATTTCATGCAAGTTTCTGGGGTCAAGAAACAGTAGTGCACATATATTTTATCAGTGAGAAAGAGGGGTGGGCGGTAAGAGGCAGAAATACGTATTAGGTGAATATGTCTTTTTGTTCATTTTGGTCCCAAAATGCTGAGCCTCACTGACTATATCTGTGTAAAAGATCACAGCACCCAGAACTGGCAAAGGGCAGCTTGTGTGCTGTCTGAAAGCTCAGGGGACAAGTACTCACCTCCACAGCTCATTGGTAATTTGTTGTAGGACCCCACAAAAGCAACACATTTCCTTCCTGTGAAGGTGCAAAGCCATTCATCATTTTCATGAGAGTACAAAACATCCACAATTTTTTCTTAATGCAACAAGCTGTGTGTTGAAAATGTGAATTCCCTGTGTAGGAACCAAGGCAGTTCAGCTCAGTGACTCTGACCTCCTCTTCAGAGACTTAAAGGCAAAGCTCTAACAAGGCTTGAGTAGAAGCATCTCATATGCTATCACAAAAATAAGCCAACACTGCTTTCCTAATTTTCCTTACTAAATCAGCCCATCACAGTTGCTTGCTCAGTAACTTACAGTTGAGTTCACTAACACCACCATATGGAAACAATACCCAAGAGCACAGGATTTTTCTCTATCAGTCACAGTCCTACAACCTTTTGCCCATCTATTACACCTAAGTTTGTGTGCACAATGCAGTGACAAGAGCTCAGTGCTCTGCCAGTGCCACCTCATCTTTCACAGAGCTCGGGACAGTTCAGCAGTACAATCTGGACACTGGGGAGTGTTGCAGAAAAATGTCGAAGCTTCACACCAATGTTTTGCAGCCTTCAGACCTGCCTGCAGTTCCTGAATGTGGCTGCATTTATGAAATTAATTTCATACTGTTGGTTGCAAAGTGAATGCAACTTATTGTGCCTAACGAATTACCCCGATCTAGAAAAACAACGTAACGGGAAAAACAATAACTCAACAGAAGTCTAAGGAAACTGATAGATGTAACCATGATATTTTTATCATGGTAATCAGCCCAGCACACAATCAATAACAGGCTATATACATGAGGCTGTAAAGCTTCAGCACCTCTGGGCTCCTTCTATGCAATTCATCCATCCTTTAGAAGCATGAATGCTAATAAAAGGTAAGGTAGCTAATTCCAAGTGACTCAGTAAATCACAAAATCATCCTAAATTTGTCTGTTTGCATTTGTGAATCAATTTGACTCCTCTTCTTTCTGAACTGTCTCCATTAATCGTAAAATGAAATGAGTCATTTTGCCTTTGAGTTTCTTGATCTGGAAGTAACATCCTTTTTGATCCATCCATCCATCCATCCATCCATCCACCCACCCATCCATCCATCCATCCATTTATATCTGGGCTCAGTCAAACTGCAAATACAAGCATGAGCTGCACTGTTTGGACCTGGAGCCATTTTCTCCAAATCTAAGACTCAGAAGGGAAAAAAGGGAGGCGTTGGATTTGCAGGTCACCTCTCAATGTGGATGAGTTTATTGCCATCCCAGTGAAAAGCTACTGTTGTACAATAGGTGATTTCCAAGTGTTAATAAAGCAGCCAGTTCTGCCAAGCAGCACCCCAGCTCCCAAGGCTGAAATAAATACTTGAGCATCCTGCCAAATTTCAGTGTAAACAATAAAAAGTTTTCTGTTATCAGAGCATGAAAAGCACTCTTAACTCATGTAACTTGCCCCTTTGCTTGAATTCAAGGCACCCCCTCAAAATCATTATCCCCTGGAAGGCAGGGTTCATTTGAGCCAGCAGCAGCTGAGCCTGGCTGGGGAGAGCTGGAGGCCTGACATTAATAAGGTGCTCTATGCCTGAAAGACCATTAAGGGAAAACCTTAACTAGGTGTTATAACAAGGGGATATGAAGTGTCACAAAGTGTGTAAATGTCACGAGCTCTCTCTGAGGCCTCTATGTTAAGTCTTCCTCATCTTAACTCCTCTGGGTAAAATATTTTCCTTCTGCCGCTGTTCCTCTTAAAATATTTTGATAACAAGACTGAAAATGATAATTTCAGCGGCATATGTGCTGGCAGCGTTGTGGGGATGGCTGCGTGGATCACAGCACTGAAGGAGAAACAGGGAGTGCAGAGTCCGATAACAAAAAGCAAACATGGATTACTATTAAAAGCTGTTTACAGAGTGCCACAAGTGTTTCAGAGACAACATAAACCCTGTTTCCTACAACCAGCATTTACAGCCTCGTGTTCAGGCATGGATTAATGCCTGTAGGGCTGGGGGACTGTAAAGCCAAAGCGTTAAGTCTTGAACCCATCACCCAAATGGAGCTAATCACTGTAGTAAACACATTGTTCGGCAGGTATCAATGGAGAGAGCCTGGCACTGGAGCTATACAAGATTGTATTAGATCACAGGAGAAATATTTCTGGAAAAAAGAGCAGTAATTTTTTCCCCCCTTGAGATAATGCATTGGAGAGAGAAATTTGGTTGAGAGATAATCAAATCACCTTGTTAAAGATGATGTGATAGGATTGCAGGCATGCAGAATTTGGCTTTACCATTTTCCATGCATCGGCGAAGAATAAAAAAACCCCAATCATTACTCTACTAGTGCCAAATATTTTATAGCAGTTCTTATGGACTGCTTTAGTTCCTAATTCCTGGTACAACCAGAAATGGTAGTTAAAAATCACTAGGAGACCTCCCAGCCTGTTCCTCCTCATTCTGCACCCCTGCACGTGCAGGTTCTGCAGAGCAGAGGCCACTGCTGGGGTTGCAGGTATAGTCCCACCGGTGGCAGCCATCCCACGTCATCTTCAGTGCTGCGCGGGCTGCCTCAGAATAGTCCTGCCTTTTACATTCAGCCTTATCTCAGCTGCGGACAGCAATATGAATTGCTGCACATCATATTTTTTTGTTAATGAGAAGAGTGCTGACATGCTGCGCTGAGCACCTTCCCCCAGCCCTCACACTGCCATTGCTGCCCATGACGAATTAGGGCTGTGCTTGAACCTAAAGACCAGCAAATTAACAGTTAATTAGGAGTTGATAAATAGCAGAGTCACACAGACCCTCTGATTCTGCTTGCTTTCAGCTGTTGCCCTTCTCCATATCTCGAAACAGCAAGTGTTTATGTGCTCCTAACAAGTGCCTGAGTGGGCCGCCACGGTCTGGGCTTTGTCAGGGCCTGGGTGGCTCTCCCGGCGAACCTCCCGCTCCCTTACACCGCTCTTCTTGACACAGCAGCTTTATCAGTATTTATCCACGAGATAAAGAGATGTGACAGTGCTTTCAGTGAGAAATCAGACTGTCTAGTGGGAGGAAGGCAGGGAGGGCAGCGTTTCCTAACCCATAAAGCCTGATTCGCTCTTTGGCCTGGACTTTCCTCTCACAGGGACTGATAATCTCATTTGATCTCGTCAGACAAGCTCTTGGCTCTCAAGAGAGGTATTCTATGAAGCTGAGGCAACTGCAATTCATCCCTCCTCGATACGAGGACAATTTTCCCAATTCCTGCAGGATTCACTGGAAAAAATTCTCCATTTTGGTGGGAGTGGCTTCACTCCATCCACCTCAGGTGGAGCACAAGCACTTTAGGGAAGTCTCTGTACACCTCAGCTGGAGCTTGATGGCCACTTCTATGTGGACCAGGGAAGGTTACCAGTCAAATCAGATTAAAGGACAAAATAACTAAATTTGGTTAAACCTGCAAGGCTGAAGATGCCAGCCATTTGCAGGACCACCTCAGACCCATACAAATCTGTTAATGATGGCTGTGTGTAGATATATGAGTTGGTGTGTGTGTGGACACTCATTCAATTATCTTTCCTCTGCTTTAGAACCATAGAATAATTAAGGCTGGAAAAGACCTCTGAGATCATCGAGTCCAGCCTATGACCTAACACCACCACTCAGCTAACTTAGAGCAACTTTAAGAGATAAGGTTGGAATATATATTTGAAATACCTTGAAACGTACCTGGTTTGGACAGCCATGGTGCAGGGACATGTATCACGTATTTCCAAAATTTCTAAGGTAATAGGGTTTTAATTTTCTTCCTTATGAATGGGAAGCTAAGGGGTATGTAACTATGTCTGAGTGGAATAAACGATGTCACCTAGATTCAGCTGAAAATGTGATCTATGTCCTTCAAAGAAATATCCACCCAGTTGAAGGCAGCATTACTTAAATTTATAACTCCATAACACCACAAGGAAGGAGGGACAGCAGGTGCTCCTGGAGGAAAGAGGTACTTCAAGATGGAAGGAAAGCAGGGTGCACGGGCTTCACGGGCAGGGGCTAATGAGGATAAGGCACTCATCATCAAAAGTCTCTGCTGTAGCCAAGCGAAAACGTTTCACCTCCTCTTTGTCATTGTGTTCCATTTTTACCTACCCGGTGGTTTTCTAGCTCTGCAGGCTATGGAGCCTTCAGCAGTTTACACATGCCCATTCCAGAAATTACTAGATTTGGCCAAAAGAGAGGAGAATAGACGTAAAACATTACTCTTAATTCGATGGGTCTGTATATTCATGAAGCATGATCTAAAAGAACCCCTGTTAATAAATACATAAATTAACAAAATCCCTGAAGTGCTTTAAAGGTGATTAAGTGTACACTCATATTAAATTAAATTCACTGTAGCCTTTACACATTTCTTTAAGTGGCTTGAGCAGGTTTGTTTTCCCTCAGAAAAAACACCCCACAACTGTGTTGCATTCATGTAAGAGCGTTGCTTCTCTCAATAAAGGCACATTCAATCAAATCCAGAAACTAACACTTAAATAACATTGCAGCTGGGTTTAAACCAACAAGCAGAAAAAGTTGCAGTGAGGGAGTGATACCACCTTCCTCCCTAGTCCTATTTTATAAAAAGAAGGGCACCACTGTTAGACAGAAACAATTTACCAGTTTTACTTGGGGAGTCTCTGTGGCTTTGCATTGCTAACGCTTGCCTAACGCCAATGCGTACCACACAATTGTTTATTGTACTAGACTGCCATGCTCGGAGCTGTGAAACAAGGTAGAATCTTAATTCAGAAGTTATTAAACAGTTATCAGTCTCTGAGGTAAATTATCATCTGCAAATACTAATATTCGGCCTAATTAATGGTAGCCAGTTGTAAATGGAATATCAGTTATCCCATCACTGTCCATCCTCACTCACATTGCAGCGACAGAGGAACTGGGCCATTTCACATGAATGCCTTTATAGTTACAGGTTTCATTTTCCATCAGTGCTCAGAAGTGTAAGAAATAAGGCGCTGAAACAAAATCCAGGCTACTGAAGGAGTCTGTAAGAGTCCATAAGAAATCCTCCTGTAGGAGGCAAACGGACTTTGGGCCAGGTGCTGTAAGAAGAGACCAAGGAACTCTCAGATGGTTTTTGTCTCTTCCCTGTTCAGCAGCATCCTGTACTGCGTTCAACACCTTCACTTGCTCCCCAGAGAGTATATTAATGAATCATTCATCACTTTTTTCAAATAAGAAATTGAGTTCCTTGTATCAACAGCCAGAAAAAATGGTTTGTATGTAACTATTTCATCATATTTCTATACCCTTGAGCACACACATAACTTTAAGCAACATTTTAAAGCTTCTATCTGTCTATCCTTAAGATTCCAGGTCATTCCTTTGACTGCTCTCTGGGATTTCCCTCAGATTAGATCCCTTCAAGAGGATGTGATGCTTTGAAGTTTGAGCTCACAGTAGCAAACTTAATATACGGTTATCTTATTAATTGTGTATTCTCATAGGATTAACTCTATTCTGCAGCACAGACCCTAAGTGTGTGGGGGAACAACTGGTGGTTATATTTAACCACATAATTTGGACTCCCTGTTTAAGTAAAGGAAACAATAATGGTGGCCTTAATTGCAGAAATTACCAGTTACTTAGAGTTTGACATGTGCTTAATGACTAGGCGGATGGAAACACTAAACCTAATGCCACTTGGCAGACAATTGGAATTGATAATCACTTCTATAAAAGCTATTGATGATAATCTGTTATGAACAGATTTGGCTAATTCCAAGCAGAAGTGGTGCATTACTTAGCTATAAGGCACAGCCTCCAGTAGGTAGACTGTAATGGAGAGCATTCACTATCATTTAAAACAGAAACATAGATCCTATAAGAAAACCATGAAGTACTAAGGGACAATGCTGTTTCCATCCCTATTGTTTTTCAGAGAGGGTGCTTACTTCCAAGTAATAATGCGCTGCACATTATTATCTGCCTTATATTACCACGTATAACATACTCTATGTACTATTTGTGCCACATACTCCCAAACAACACTCTTCCTGAAGTTGTGCTGAAATATGCTGATACAAAAACCTGGATCTCTCCTCTCCAGCAGGAAAGAACCCATAGCAAAGCCAAGTTTGGTCAAGCTGCCTTTAGTAGAAGAAAAGCCTTGAAAGGGATAATTGTAGAACTGAAATTGAACAGATCAGTATCAGTGGATATCCCAGGTGAATTTTCTTATGTGAAGTCATGCAGAAGGGCTTGCCCGAGTCTGCCTTGTTTCTTTGATTTCTGTCTCCCCAACTGCTTGACCAGTATTTTTCTTTTTCACTCTTAAAAATTATTTTAGCAGAATTTGCAACTATCTTATATACTACATAATTTGTATAGACGGCCTTGGTCCATCCCAAACAAATTTTAACAGGCTCCTCTTGCTGAACTTCGTTGTAATCTAAACAAAGTCATAGCAGAATGGGATGTTTCTGAGGAAATGTGTAGTCACTGGTATATTTTTTCCTCATTTGTTTTGTAAAAGCGCTCCTATTTTCACAGGCAAAGGAGCCTACTCAGTACTTTAACAGGTTCCAGCTTTACCTTGGGATTCGTTAGATTCCTCTTCTAGATAAAATAAGGATCCTAGAGGTGGAAAACCATTATTATGCCTGTGCATGGTTCTACCCAGATTAACCAGGTCAGGGCCAACAGACTCACTGGATTGCATTATTGTCCTTACACGAAGAAGAGTGTGTAGAGAGTCTTGAAATTCTGTGGTTAGTACAGAAAACAAAACTCTTGCTCTTGAAGGGCCACAAGGATCCTTAATATGCAAAACAGTTTCCAACTGTTCTGTAAATACCAACTACTGACAAATCTCCAGTTTTATGCTGAAATTCTGAGCACCTTTATACTCTCAGATGTGGAATGAGACACACAGATAATGTACCAAATATAAAATGCAAAGAATTCCTTGTCTTTCTTACCCCTTTCCTATCCATTTGAAGTTTTGGGAAATACTTTGCTAGACGTCTGAGGAGTTTGTCCCAGGTTTGCCTCTCTGCTGTTTTGTCACCGGAGGAACTACAGATTTTGAGGTTTCATGCAATACGCTGATCTTGATGCTCTGCCTCTGCAATACAACAATACTCGCGTCTTCCATGCTTCCACTTATTCACTGGCAATTTCAACAGTTTCAGCAGGAGCAGAAACCACCTGCTGGATAAGCAGCTAAGCTGATGCTGTTGTGAGATATTCTTCCAAAAACAGCTAAATGATCTAGGTGATTTTGGAGTCTAGTCCAGGAAACTTAGGTATGCAAGTCACAGAACCAACCTCTTATTTCCTGTTTGCAGTATCTGCAAGACATTAACCCAGTAAGTGAAGGAAACCATATAATAAACCCAAAATCATTCTTCTGTCAGAGCAAAAAGCTGAAGTAGTGCTTTGATGTAAAGTGAGGTGGTTTTGGACATACACCAGGATCTAAACACCTTTTATGAAAACCAGCTAAAGCCTGCATGTCTTTAACAGCTGCTTTGTAGTCAATGGGAAGTGAAGCAGCACACAGCAACAAATGATGCACTGTAAACGTGTAGAGGGGGGCTTTGATGAAATAAACTTGCCATGTTAGCCAAATGCTCATGTTACTGCAAAGAATCACATCCTGCCTTGCGTCTTATTTCAGTGCATTTTTTCTGTGTGGTGCAATCTTTCGTTGGCTGTAATTCATTGGTTTGAATTAGCACAAGTCAGGATTAGTGGATCCAGACCAAGCAATGCAGAGTGCCACATCAGAAAAAAAGCATTAAGTGGTAAAGTGGAATCCAGAACAGCCTCATATATACATAACTATGCACCTCTCAAGAGCTTTGCACTGCTGTGCAGGTGTCACGCATTGAAATCCTGCTCGTCTGTCCAAGTTGCATGCTGGAAAGAGCACTGCACAAAGTAGTTCTGGATCACTTTGCAGGATCTTTTTGGGGAGTTGGGCCTTTATCTCAAAGGGTAAGACATTGCAGGGTTGACTTCCAGAGCTGTTGAAGTCAATGAAGTAACTGGAAGCACATCCGGAAGCACATCCACGAGCAGCCGTCACTAGCTCACATGACTGAAATGGAAATGGATTTCATTGGATATGTTCTCCCAGCTCCAGGATGGGAGGACTGTCAGCTTCGACATGCTGACGAGCAAGTGCCAGCACAAAAGTCAAATTATGCTACAAAGCAGTACTCCACATTGCAATGTTGCTTATGGATCAGTGTGGGGATACACGAGGGATGAAAGAAGAAATCAGCTTCTTAAGTAATACCAGATTTAGTCCAGGAAGACAGCATCACCAAAATGCTTTCTGGTAAAGTACACCGCTGAAGCCAGCACTGGAACAGACAAGCAGAAAATGCACTGAGCAGAAAGAAATTTATTTTTTTAATGATTTTTTTTTTGTTCTTCTTCAAACTTTCCACAAACCTTTTGGCCAATTTTTCTGCACTGGTATCATTTTAGAAATAAAAAGATTGATTAACAACAAAGATTTAGAGTAGAATTTCTGTCTAGCCCGATCCATCTCACTCGATACAACCAACTGTCCCTAGCAGACAGGGGAAAATGAAAGTTAAAACAATGGCCAGAAGGGGATCAGAGGAAAATACGTACTTTAAGCCACAAATTTAGGGTAGAAATGAATGGTGGAGTATAAATACGAATGCAAAACAAATAAAAATAAAGGACGGATCAATACAATTAAATAAACTCAAATTTGTTAGTTTGGAGTTTTTAATAGACTACATATCTATGTAATAATTAAAGAAGGATATCTAAAGTAAAGGCCACTAGGTAAAGGTATAAATTGTATAAATCCATTTAATAGAGAAATAGCTTTTAGGAAAAGTAAAATGCTATGATAAAGAAGAAAACATTTTCTACAACAAAGCCTTCGTATTCAGGGGTTTCTAGAACAAGCAGCCCTAGGCCTTCAACCTCTCCCACAAACATTCTGCATCACGAACAAACATGGAAGTTTTCATCCCAAAGGAGTTACATATCTGAAGAAAGATGAGGCATGAGAAAAAGGA
This sequence comes from Todus mexicanus, assembly GCA_013389965.1. Classification (NCBI taxonomy): domain Eukaryota; kingdom Metazoa; phylum Chordata; class Aves; order Coraciiformes; family Todidae; genus Todus; species Todus mexicanus. Next base: position 28,860 of record WEIS01083625.1, read on the forward strand.
AGATAGCAGTGAAAATCCAAATATAACCTTCCCTGAACTTCAGCCATTTGGTAAATTACAGCTATGTAGAGCGATTCTTGAGATAACAGGAAAGCTAGTGATAGAATCTGAACACCAGGTTCTCAACTATAAAGACCTAGAGTTTTTATAGTTGAAAATATTTTCCATGCAATGAAAAACAAACAAGTCCTGAGTTACTTCATAATTTAGTAACGTATCTCAGATGATATTTCTTCCTTATAAAACAGATGCATAACGAAATCTCTTCTGGATAAGCAATGATATCTTCATGACCAATTCATAAGGATGTCTCACACATTGGAAATGTACTGAACTACAAAGATATCACCAGCAAGACTTGCAACTAATGGTTTAGCGTATATTTTAAAATACTATTTTAGGTTTTGTTGCTTTTCTGGAACGTGTATTCTCTACCAACACGCTGTAATCACAATCAATTTTTTTTTTTCTTCTAAACTGCTTGAAGTCTTTCCTTTTCTCACTCAAGAACCAAGATTTGTCAAGACATATGTTCGAGAGGAGTAAATCTGGATCCTGTCCCCTCTGCACAGAATGCCCCTGGTTGCGGGCAGAGCATCTGTGACAGATCCATTTGATGGCCCTGATTCTAAACTTTGACAGGTTGGAGCTCAACTGAGGAGGTACCTGCAATCACCCAGATACCCCCTGTAGTAATAGTTCTATGGCAAAGAGTCTTTCAGGGTTATACCTCAGCAAATTAATCTGTGTAAAAGAGCCTGGGCTATTTCTGGCTTTCAGATGTTAGCTAGTCCCTCTTTGCGGATGCACAGCAACACTAAGATGAGCAACTCTGCTCTGTTCCAACGCACCTTGAAGCATATCAGGTTAAACAAGCTTCACTGCCACTGTAGAGTGAAAGGTCATTTATCACACAGCCACAGCAGCAAGGACATTGCTACCACCTGACAGAAAGTGGGCTCTTCATCTGCCTCTCAACTTTATACGTGTTTGCAAAATTAAACACATTACCAGAAAATCCAGTACTTAACACAAGCCTATTTACTTTGCACTGCAATGGATTAACCCCAAATGTGGAGAAGCAGCAAAAGACATGTGACAACTGCTGCCCATCACTCTCCAGCGAGTGCACTGACCAGGAACCCCCGTGCCTCTGTCTGGGTACCTTCCCAAGGACATGCTATCTCCACAAGTGGCAGCTCCACAGCCTCCCGGCTCAAATGCAAGATGCAATGTGCAGATAAATAACAAGATGGACTGTAGGCCTGATAATAAATTTTAGACTGGGCCCTGATCAGTGATGCAAATTAGCCTAGGAAGACTTTCACTTGCCAACATGTTTCAAGTGTCATGACGTGCAAGGCTTTTATTGATGCTTTTATGAAAGAGCACTGCTTTGTGAATGCATTCCTGACTGCGCCGTAAGTAAGATGTGCAGAGTGGAAGTTTGCTGTAAAGTAAGAGGAGCTCAGAATTTGTTGTGAAAGGAAGGAGACAGATCAATAATCACAGCATTAGAAACGACTGCCCTACCTTACTCCAGGCAAAAGTCGAAGTCTACACTTTGCCTGAGCCTCCGGTAGTGAGTTCCATTGGCAGGAGCAGCCAGACTGCTGGCACAGTGCTGGTGACAGAGCAGCATCACTGAGTGGGGCACTGGAAAAATACACAGTCAAATTCCGTGTTTCCCTTCAAAGCTCCCAATTCCAAATAGTCTACAAAGTAAAAACCCTAAAAAGTAAGCCAGCAGCAATAGATATGATCAGCAGATATCATCAGGAAATTCAACACGGCCCAGCTCGAGCTTTGATCTCACCAACTTCTGGGAATTAAAACATCTTTGCACATACACTACTTCACAAAGACTGAAAAAAACCCCACTCCAAACTCTTTAGCTTTTGTAAAATACAGATTTGTCTCCAAATGGGTTCCCTAAACCAGGCACTAACATTTTATCTACTCCTTTCAATAAACAACATGAATTCAGAATACAATTACCTTACTGTTTAATGTTGAGACTGTGCATCAATTACATCCCAGTTCAGCCTAATTTGACAGTCAAGCTTTAGCACTCGCTCCTTACATCAGTACACATCCTAACCCTGACGCCCAGGTGACAATCCAAGACTAACTCTGACAGCATAAATTAGAAACACAATTTGTAGATATCAGTTAATAATAAATATTGAATATGGGTTTACGATACACAGAAAGAAATATCCATGTTTGGCGATGCTACACATCATCTATGTCTAAATCAGGAGATGTAAATAGCTATTAATCACTAGTAATTAGTCATCTCTCTCATGTCAGTGGAATTTCTGCATTATGATCACAGACTTGTTGAGGCTGTGTATCACCTCTGGAGATCATCTGGCCCAAACCTTTTGCCTGAGTATGTTGGTCAGGGATGTGTCCAGTCAAGTTTTGCTCATCTCCAAGGATGGCACCCCTCGACCCCTCTGGGCAACCTATTCCAGTGTCTGACCACCCTTGCTGTAAATCTCCAGTGATTCAACTTATGCTCATCAACTCTCATCCTGCAACCGGACATCACTGAGAAGAGCCTGACTCCATCATTTTTTCCCTTCAGTGTTTACGCACATTGCCAAGATCCCTCTGAGTCTTCCCTTCTCAAGATTTAGAAACTGGAAACTGAATTGTCCTGTTTATTTAATAAAAATGAGTTTATAAATGGATATAGATGGCCCTGAAATCTTACTCATAGCTACCTCACCAGCTACCTAAAGATTACATTGGCTTTGGAGTATAAGACAAAGTCCAAATGTGATGCTTTTATTTAAGTCTGTCACTCATTACAGAAATGCGATAATTTGTGATTGGCACTTCCAGTATGAGCAATACCCTAGATCACAGGTATTATTGTTTAGACAACAGTCAATGTAATCAAACATGTAAACCCTTCAAAGACTATTTGGAAGGTATCTGGACCTTCTCAATGCACTCAATTTTCTCTCATTAGAAAACAAATTACCAAATAGCATTGCTCAACTATATGAAAGCTGTGCACTGCCAATTGACTTCAAAGGCAACCACATGCGTGCTGCGTGCACGCTCTTTGCCTTTGATTCTCTGAAGATTTACAATGTCACCAATTACTTAAGCTCAATAGCAGTGCTTAAAATTCATGAGTAAAATCCTAAAATAATGAAATAAAACATTTTTGTTGGAATTATTTTCCTTACCCTCTGATTTATGATCCAGAGCTTACAATATTTAGGCAATCTTGCATGCATTGCGCCTACAATTTGTTTAGAAGTATGAGATAAGTCACAGAATTATTTGCCTGCTGAGTTTGTGCCATTAGGCAAAAGTGAAATATTAGGAGAACAATCATAAATTACAAGTGTTAACCATACTGCCAACCGACATATTGGGGCAAGATTTTGTTTTATTCCTCTACATCAGATTCAAGGCTAAACATGATTATATGTCAGAGATTCTCTGGCCAGAAATACAGGACCACGAACTGAACTATAAATCTGATACTGAAAAAATGCACCGTGTTCAGGTGGTAACGGCCTATTTCTCAGCTGCAAGCTGCTTGCAAGGCTGAGATCAAGTTAAAATGGCCAGGATCGGTATCCAGAGCTCAGATAAATTTGGCACTGTGATACCTTTAAAATGCCTCCCTTTGACCAAACTTATCCAGAACCGTGCAACTTCTACATATATATAATAATACATAATATATTAAAACAAAACAATAAAATCGTATCCTCAGGAACATTATCCTTGCAAACAGCCCAGGATAATGCCGATGTGAGATGAGAGCCTAAAAAAAATTCATGGCTTACATTCTTCACCTTTTTATTATACACAGAATTCTAGTATCTATAATGTTTTAAAGTACTTATATACACTATAGTCCAATATGATTTATTTGGTTATTGCAATAACATTTTAGTGCCATTTTATCTGAGAGTTCATGGAATGTTTTAAAATCCAAGCCTAATGGAAGTCAATCAATCATCACATTTTCAAAGAACAAATTATTTAACTTTTTGTACTACACGGAGCTAATCACTGCACAGAGATATCCTATTGTTTTGACTGATGTCATTCATTTTTCTTTAGGCTGACTTGATTGATAGTCTAAGTGCTGAAGTTAACCAGACAAATGGATATGTACTTCTGGGGTATTTCCAGTCCAGCTGCCTTTTTAGCACTAAAAACTTCATACGCCTGATAGCAACATGCAGCTGCTCCTGCTCATACAATTGAAATTAAAGTCTGGAACCGAAAGTGACAGCCTACACTTTTTCCTCTTACATTAAGGATTTCATCCATGATGCCTCCAAGCAATCACCGGTTATGAATGAGCTGTATTAAATCCATGTCTATATTTGAGTATGTGGTGGCCTGGTTTCCAAGTTCCCACTTTCACATCTTAAAGCACTTATTAATAGCATTGCTGAGACACCCAAGTATTATTGCATCCATTTCTTCCTCTCCTCTGTGAACTGGAATCCAATGCCGTGTCATATTTGGGCTGTTGCTTTTGATAACTAGAAAAGTCCTCCATGTGCCAAAAACTAGCTCGACTTCATCAGGGGAGCTGACTAACTGAAATCTGGGAGATGATTACCTGATTAAGACAAGCAAAATTTGGCTTATCACATGCAAAATCTCCAGCAATAAGCTTCCTCAAACTCTGTGAAATTTAACACAAGCCAGTTCCAGCCCAAAGTACTGACTAGATTCTTTTACTCTCATGTATTACATTACTGCTTTATTGGCTGACATGTGCTATAAGGAGTTTTAGGAAAAGTTTGCTTGAGGAATTGAAGGAAAAGCTTGCATATCCATGATTTTTCATTTACGCAGTCACTGGTCCAAATATATCCCAGGTTCCAAGCAGTCACATTGAAAGCCATTAGAGCACAGATATATTTGGCCTTTATGCTATGACAGAAAACATAAGCAAGTTGCACAAGTTTTGATTGTTTAACCTAAATTTACATTTTGAAGTCTCTCCCAGCATTCACTGTGAAGAAAGTATCAGCATTGTTCTTTTTTTTCACTGTTAATGGGAAAAGTTTTCAGACTCTGGAAAAGCATGAACGTTACTTGAACGTTACTTGACACGGACTTTTATATTGCACACACAAGCTGCACGTAACTGGAATAAAATGGTAGAGCTGGAAATAAAAGAGCAGTTTATTACCTGACAAAATGCAAGTATCTCTTTTTGAAGCTGCGTTTTTACACAAACTTCCAGAAATGTAACTGTTTCCTGCAGACTGATTCCTTGAGCAAGTAAACAAAAACATCTATACACATATATGTATAGGATGATGAATAAAAACTTAAATAACATTTTTCATATCTCATGGAAACATTTCCACTCACTCGGCAGTGAGAAAAGTCTCTTGCAGAGCAGTTTCTAACTAAACCAGTGCACTCAGTGCTTTACATATATAATAATTTACATTTATAACAAAATGGCCAAACTGTATTTAGCCAGAGCTCTGCCCTTGAAGCACCTCTCACACCATTTTCTAACAGCTGGATTTACCTTCAGAATATACATTTTTGCTATACAGCCAGAAAGCTGAAACCTCAAGTATTCTCTTTATATACTGGCATCTCTTTCTAAGCATTGCTGGCAAAGCTGCTGCTCAGAGATCTGAAGGCTTTAGCTCACAATTACATCAAGCACAAGCAGGCAACACATTCAATCTCTTATTGCCTGTAAGAAGCATGTTTACAGTCTAAGAATCACCAATGCCATATAGTATGGCTTTTGCAAATGGAATTTTAACCGGGTGCCACCTGGCAGAAGCACTTATTATCTGAACTCTAATTATGTTATTCTTGTAAAAACATCTGGCCTGTCAGCTGCGACTAAAGGTCACCGCTGCTTTACAATAAAATAGCAGCAAAGAAAAAGGCAAACACAAAGAGTTGCAGGGAAAAATTGCAGATATTAATCCTGGTAAAAATACAGCTGTAATAAACAATGATGTATCATTTAATTTTATCGAAATCAATAATGAAAAAAAAATCCTGCCGTAATTCAGCTTGCCATGTATTAAACAAAAATTTTGCTAGTAACTACCTCCACTGGAAGAGAGCACTTCCAAGTTTCTGCAATGCCTTCTGAGAGATCAGGCCAAGAGGCTCACCAGCCAGAGAAACATCATGAATTTTAAACTAAAGCAACATGAAGAGGTTATCTTTAGAATGCGCTTCTTAAAAGACCAGGTATATTTGCAAGGGTAAAATCCTACTCCTTTTAAAATCAATTAGATATTCTGCTACAAAGCCCAGGGTTCTGATGTCACAAGAGCTAGACAGAAAATAAATAGAAAATAAATATCTTCTCAACCATGTTTGTAACCAAAAATGTCATGCTGTAGTTTTATTAGCTTATATTTTTCTAAAGCTGAATTATTACAACACAAACATTTTCAAGTGGTAGATAGCTATCAACAAGAAAAATGAATTCATCCCCAAACTGAGGCTGATTCCATGAATATTCAGTTGACACAAGACATACGATTACTGCAGACCTTACACTGTCACATCATTATTTGGCAAACTGGAAAATACTGGACTAAGATTCATTTTTAATCCATAATTTCAAGTAGAAGTAGTTGATCTCATTTGAAAAAAACAACAACAAAAAAGAAACCAAAGAAAATCCCAACAAACAAAAAACCCCCACACTAAGCTCTTTTTCAATTTTGTATAGAGTTATGAAACCAGTCAGACTTAGGAATTATATTATGGAAAGTAAAATGACTTTTGGTAAGTATACAGTATCTGAGTCCGCAGGGGTTTGCACGATGTGCTGAGTGAAAATTGAATATGTTTCCTGCTGTGCAACTATAACTATTCCCTCCTATGTTTTATCCCTTTTCACTGATTCTGAGATATCTCTAGACTTTGTAGAATTGGAAAAATCCCTATAAAGTGAATTCTCTGAGGTCTCTCTGAACAACTGAGAGTGAGAACGGGGCGTATTTCTTCCCCATACAGACGCTTCACAGGGAGCTTTCTGTCATCCATCTTTGTACAAGTGAAATCGTGTATTATGCCACCTCTCATATTTGCATAAATTCTGTTATTCTGCTCTGGCCTGAGAACCTCAATGAAGGCATCAGAGTTAAAGTACAGAGAGGAGTCAGACCATACAGTTTATTTCCTGTGTTTTTCTTGACGATCCTGAACTAGGACAGCGTCACATACAGCAGAGCTATATACATGAACACATGGGAATCGCTGGCTGCAGCACTGGCCAAGGAACTGGACAAATTAGACTGAAATTCTGATTAATGTAGATCAAAATGATGAGCTTTGAAGTGCCCAGTGAGCATTCACTTGATAAAGTGCAGTTAGTAGTTTTATTCTGGAATCGCACAGCAAGAGTATCACGTCAAAAGTCAACTGACTGGAATTTTAAACAGCAGCTGCTTAAGATGTGACAGACTTCTGCTTTAAAAGCCATGAAACCAGGAACCTCCAAAACACAGAATACAGAAACTTGAATTCACTGCATAGTTAAAGGACTCCAATCATAGTTGGAATGCATTTAAAGTCAGAAAAAAAGTTATTCTACATGGAATTGGACTTTGGACAAGACAGTCACGGTCTCTGGCTGGCAGGAACTACTTCATGTCCAGAAGGACAGGCTGTGGGGCTGGGCTCCTCCTTTCATCACAACCTTCTGGCCTGGGTCCATGTTTCATCATCCTCACCCTGCCCACAACACTTATGTATTTGTGACAAATGACATTCTGCCACAGGAAGAAATCACTTTTGATGGTTTTTACCCTACTTCTGCCTACAAGTCTCAATTTATAAATGGTTTAAGGTGCACATATAGCTGTGTGGGAACGTCTAATTATGCAAGCACTCATATTTTGTCTCTCTTTAATAAGAAAAATATCACTCATATAATAGTAACAAAACCCAAGACACTTAATTTGTCACAATCAGATGAGATTCTGACACCCATGAAAACTCAGAAACCCAATGGTGATTAAAGGTTGAGCTTTCAAAGCCATTTTCTATTTTACATTGAAAGAAAAAAAAAAAGATTTTTGTTCAAGACTCGGAAACATCTCGGAGGGCAAAAAAAGAGAAGACCTTTGAATAAATTCATTACTTTAAAACTCTAAACAGCTGATTTTTAAATTCTGTTATACACTGTGTCTCCTTCAGCTCCAGTAAGAGAGGTTTCTGAAACCCGCTTGCACTGGCTTTATCCTCTTAGGTTTGTTGCTTTGTTTTCAATTCTCTAGAACATACAACAATCAACCGTGTGCACTTCAACTTTTGTAAACTTACGTATTTCTGTATAACAGAGTCCTACTTCTTGAATATATATAGTAATAAAAAGTGTTTGTTTTAGAGTCCCTAAAACAAATTACAAGAAGAAAAATGGATTTTAACAAAGCCACAGACACGGAAACAAGACAGAACAATTACAATGATCTACTTTGAGTTACTTTTATAGAACTTGCATAGAACTTACTTCTTATGCAGAACTTTCGACTAACACTTCCATCACCTGAACACAACTTTTGTTCAACTATAACACATCTGTTAGAAAAATGCACAGTCTTCATTTAAGAATTTCAGATACAGAGATCAGTAAGTATCAAGGCAATGGATATTTCCAGTAGTTACTTTGGAGAAAACTCCACCTTTCACAAAGGAGAAAGAATCAAGCCCCTTACTAATCAAGACACACAATTCTCCTTTCCCTAGGACAACTTCCCAAGCAGTTTTTTCTCAGCCTGCTCTGTTTTCTCCTTTCTAACTGTGTTTTATTTTTCATGATATCTGGGTTAATCTCGTTCCTGTTATAACTTCTCTGAATAAAATATATCATGGCATGGTTTATAAATGGATGTGGCAAAAGGAAAAGCTTTCCTGGAGAGTATGCAATACAATGCAGAACGATGGCAGCTTTGTGTTAACTGTTTTAGTCTTAGTTGAATAAAATTTTGGGGTTTTTTCTGTGTTTTCCTTTCTTTTATTTTTTCCTTTTGAACCAAAAAATGTCCCATGCACCAAAAATAGTGATTTAATATCAGCAGAAATTATCAATGTTGCGCGTTCAGCTGGGTGATGTGAATTTATCCGGTACGCATTTGAGAAAGAGATGTGAAGTTTAATGTTTCAGTGTCACGTGTAAAGCAGAGCATTTGCACTGGATTTGCAGTGACCGAAATCCCTTGGTCCCTGTTCCCGTGTATGAACCCTCCTACAGACTGCCATGCAGACAGCACCTCCGTGCTCGTGGCAGGTGTGAGGAGCCCAGGGTGATGGTGACATCCCGAGCGTGACGTCACGGAGCTGTGAAGTGATTCTCATGCAGCAGGGGAATTGCTGCTGAATCCTGCTCTTTGAAGAGTCAGCTATCTAACACGTAATTTCCCTTTGCACTTGCTCATCAGTAAACATATTGCCTGAATTATTACTTGGATTAGCTCGAGATCATGTATCTCAGGGACAGACAAAGTCGATGGATGTTATCAGATGAGCTAAGTGCTGTTTACACAGTAGCACTGATGAAGTCTTTGGAAAAGTTTGTAGAGTATCGCGCTGCTCGGCACAACCCAGGGCATCAAAACCTAGATTGTCAACACAGGAATGATTTAACACCTTCAGGATTTCACCCAGTTTCTTGAATAACAGAAGCCAGGTCCTCATTTTATAGCATCAGTACTTTACACTGTGGTTGGGGTGACAGAAAAGGGGAAGCTAGTACCTGTGCCATGTAGGAAATGCAGCACTGTAATTGATATGCTGCCTAACAGGGACCTAATGCAAAGCTTTCAGCGAGGGGGAAATATGCTTTGAATGTTTACTTTGAGTGATAAGGCCTCCTGATACGTTTTGAACCTGTTCAGCTCTCTAAAGGGTCTTGCCAGGAAAGCCTGAGAGCATTAGTGTAATGAGTGGTCAAAAAAACCTGGCCTGCCATTCCTACTTGGAAACACAAAATGCATAGCTGGGCAGTGTGCTAAATGGAGTCTTTGAGACTAATATTTCCTAATGTTTATTTAAGAGCCCACAGTGATGGGAATTGGTGAGTACAGGTATCATGTTATTCCTATTAATGGGAATGAAGACTAACACAAAAGAAGTTAGTAATTATTGAGTTTACTCCAACAGAACCTAATCCAATTTCCTTTTTAGCAAGAAGAAATTGAGTTTTGTGATACTCAAGCAGACACTGCTTTTTAAAGAACTAAATACAGAGGGGTTTGTATTGTAAAATTGCCTGAAAGATATAAAATGGAAAGATTTAGTTTTCAGTAATTTTCCTTTAAACATTATCTTAAAGATTGCTGTTTGAAACAGTTTTGTTCAGCTTTTTTTACGAAAATCATGCAGCTTTACTCAGTTATGATTGAGAAGAGCATTGTTTAAATAAAATGCCTGAAACAAAATCTCTTGACTCAGTGGAAACTCTTGCACCAGCTCCCTGGGCATTTGATCAAACTTTCATTCAGAAAACATTTTTCTCCACCAACATACTTAAACTGTTAAAATTAAAATGCAATTGAAGCAATTACATAAATAAGAGTGACAAATGTTTCTTTTCCTAAGTGTAAGCAGGTGTAGAGCACAATCAAGGTTATTCTCCAAGAGCTGTAATCTGTACACGGACGAGCAGTGCTGAAAGAGCCCAAGACAAAAGCAGCAAAAAATTTTGAACCTTAAACAAGATTAGCCCAGTTTACAACCTGTTGTGCAAACAGATCTACCACATCATCTATTTGAACTACAGCAACTGTTATGACAAGCCACTGTGAACTCAAATATGCGTTTAACATTATAAGCACAACACCCCAAACCACGTAACGTATGGATGTTTAAATGACAAAGTTCTGACGCTTTAGTCTGCGTGATCGATAGGTTAAGCAAGTAATTATATTTTTAAGAAATCAGAGCTCACTTAACAACTTGTTTGGTTTAAAGTAGCGAGTTTACTAAAAAATAGTAACTCCCCTGGAATTACACCGAAGTTTTCCACAAAAGTCTCATTCAAATAAATAAGGAGGTTGCAGAACTTTTTTTTAAGTCTTTTAAATGACAGATGCTTTGATGAGCTCTATACCCGTGTATATCCAAAACCTAGCTCAACCCTTAAATACTCAGCTTTCTGCTGTTGCTGATAACAAACCATCCAACTTCAGCTAAGCAGAAAATTCTCACAATTCTTGATAACATTTCCGAAAAATATAATTTTAAAATATGAAACCCTCAGCTACAGCAGTTCATCAGCTAATCTAAAATACCTGCACTAAACATATGAGAATCCATCAGAGTCCAGTACTTCATAATGACAACCTCTCCATGACTGAGCTCCAGCTGTTGGATTTTTCTTCTCTTAGTCTCAAATGCATTTTTTTTTTCAAATCTCTTTCTGTATATGTTTTTCCTTTGATTTTCTTCTGCTTAGTGATGAAATAAAACTGAATACAAGACCGAAAAAGCCACCTAAAATTAATATTGAGTAACATAACTGAAATTTCAACTTGTATTTGCCTCTTATAAATTTATCTCCCATTAACATTATTATTACTATTTAATAGCTTATTTTTAAAATTTTCTTACACTGAACTTCCTTGAGGTTCTTTTACATATACATCCTTTACTATCAGAAATCACTATAATGCGCAGCTCTACAATTGCTGCTTTATACTGGTAATGCTGCATTTTCTCCTACCTTCATCTCACATCAATAGCCTACACCAAAATCCCACTGGAGACACTGAAAACACTATTGAGAGCAGCACGGTCAGTGTGTCTTTCTCAAGAGGTGTCTGGCAAGTTGTGAAGCATGAGATGTGATGAGGGAAAGGCACAGCACACAGAGGATTTCGAAAACATTATTTCAGTATGAGGAAACAACAAATGTTTAAACATTTCCTCGGTATTTTGAGAACAGTTTTGGTAACGTTAGGACGGTAAGACAATTGTGTGTGGCTCATTTTTAAACCAAAGCTGTTTTGAAAATATTTTTGAGCAATCACTGTAGCAATGCTTTTTACAGAACTAAGAAAAATTGCAATTCCATGTTTTTTTTTCTTGCCTACATGTATGTGTATAAAAATCAAATATGCCTACATATATGTGTATAACACGTGTATAGAAATCAAATATATCTGCTAGGCCAAATGCAGCTTTGTGGGACATAGTTTGGTATAATGACTGAAGGATTTCATTACTCATCTGTACTGAAGGAAACGATGGAAAGTTTTGGAAAGATCTTTCCAGATTCCCATGTAGTTGGCAGGTGATTCTTCCCCTATCTGATCCCGGATGAAGAGTCAGCCTCTCAGAGCACTGTTGTGGCTGCTATTAATTTAACTTCTCTTTATTGGAAGGTATGAAATTTGGGTACAAAGTAGGCATGGTGGAAATTAAACACACGGCCAGTTCTTGCTGATATCAATAAAAACGCAGGGGAGTTTCACAGGGGTTGGTGTAATCGCTTTCCATTTCCATCAGTGCAAGAAGGCATGATGTGATCCATGTTAACACAAAGGCTCACTCCAGCAACAACCCGGTTATCACTACTCCACAGCTCATGGGCATCCTTCAGTCAGCACTAATACCAAATCATGGTGTCCGCTGACCTTCCAACAGAAGGAATTTTGGCAAAGAATTATGATCCAATTCTTGATAATCTTGTACTGCATGTGGAAGGAAATGATGCCAACATGCAAACCTGGCACCAGTTATTTCTCAGCCTTCACTGACCGAGCCAACTGGGTCACCATTCCACGACTGGAAGCGAATGGCTCTGCTCACACCTCATCCTTGTCTCTCCCCCATATTCTTATTCCCCCGTGAATCTCTATCCAAAACAAAGGAAAACAAAATGTTTAGAGCGTATGCGCACAACAGCTGGTGCAATCAGCAGGTCCTTGCCACCAGGTCTCTAGTCTCTGCAAAGACAGTAATCAATAAAGATGCAACCAGGGCAAGTGTGCATTACCCGTTGCCCATGGGTAGTCTCTTCCGCCGAGGTCCGTGGGGGCCTCACACCACTAGATGGCAATGCACAGTGAAAAAGAAATAACTCCGTTTTCCGCACCCTGTGCTGGTGAAGCATTCTTTATAACAGGACCGAGACCAAGAGCATTCCTTCTGTGTGCTCCATGCTTTTCTTGAGGAATTACAAATACTGTTACCTGATCTGCTAAGGATTTATTGCAATTTGGGAACCAGGTAAATTACTCAAGTGCAAGTATCCAGGGAGAAGGAGCAGCAAAATAGTCACAGCAGAGCCTGCTAGCTATTTGGAAGGTTCTGTCGTCATGAAGGAGTTTAAAATAAATCATTCTTTGATTCCTGTGCAGGTCTGTTATTATTATTAGAAGCCCTGGTATCATCTCTGAACCACAAGAACAGGCCCTAAGTAGCAGAGCACCTGTTACACATTCATCAAAATTCCAAATTTTGTGATTTTTTTATCACTGCAGTCTACACTGTGAAAAAACAATTAATTTAGATGCAAAGCATCGCAACAAATCATATAAGGAAAAAGGAATAAAACATTTACTGTGTTATAGAATTAGCTTTTAGCAATGTTCTATTTTACAGTTAGAAGTAGTACTCAGATTATTTCTATTCTTGCTTTTATTACTGCTGCAGATTTCCTTGGGATGACAGCTATATATACAAACATGTCAAAAATAACATATTTTAAACTAAACCCACATTTCTAAAACCATTCAGGGGAATAAAGAAGCACATCACATTCACTAACTGTTCCCTAAGGGGGATTTTTTTTTTTTAGAATCATTTGTATTTGAAAGATCTTTTATTGCCTATCATTTGTTTTTGCAGGTAATGCCAGGAATCTCTTCCTGAGGGAGTTCTTAAGCAGTGTAAAATAACCGCTTCAGGGACAGGTATCTCACTTCAGTCTCCTGAAGAGCCTCAAAGCAACACCAGCATTTTAAAGTCTTTCTAAACACAACTCTGGGACTGCAGCAGCAGTTAGTGATGAACAGGTACATCCCTGGAGAGATTAAGACCTGAATCTAAAGCACTGTAAGCTCAACTTAAAGACTTATAAATTTCAATAGCCTTTGAATTCTTATTAAATGCACATACCCAGAAACCATAATCAGGTACTCCACTTATTTAATTAGCGCTTTTTTTAGCCATATATATGAAATGAAGGACAAATATGATACAGCATGCAGACTGATTTTCTACTGAGGTGTGCAAAATTAAAGCCTCTGGTAGAAAATTTTGAGAGTATTTTGGCCTAAATACTGCACCAATACATAACATCGTAGACCAAGGTGTAGTGGGATTTTTCAGAAATGGCTTAATACTTTAATCATGTAGGTTAATTTATCAAAATTTGGTCAAGCACAGCCATTTTCTAGGGAGAGAAGTACTCATCTGCATCTCTGGACACTTTGGATTTATTTTTCACATATCTAAAAGGGAATTTTTGGTACTTTTTAACCCCAGCAGAATCTTCATATTCATGGCATCTTCACAGTCAGAAAATCTGACTCCTGGCATTACTCTGCTAAAGGCAACATTTCCCCTTCAAAACACTTAACAATTTGCAGAATATTTATCTCTAAAGAATGTCAGCAATAACAATCCATAATCTTCAACTGTCAGTCTTAAAGGACACACTTTCTATTTTTATCTCGCTTTACAGTAGAATCTCCTCCTGTAGAATCTGGACAAATGTGTATATTTTTATAAAAAGCAAATGGTCATGAGTAGGCGGCAGCGAGTGGAGTTAGTAAAGACCTCTCAGGATTTAAAATCTAGTTTTGGTGTTGTGTTTTTTTGGAAAAGGGACTGTCAGAGCTAGATGTCCACTTTACTTATATCCTTTATAAAGATTTTTTTTTTTTTTTTAATTTTATTTTACTTTTTGAGGGGGGAGGGTGGGACTAGTAAATGGCAATAAAATACTACTCTGTATAAACATTTTGGGATCTGTTTTCTGAGAATTAAAACTTTTCTTCACAATTAGCATAAATAAGCAATTTTGTACCAGGTAGTGCCGCTCTAGTTACTAGGAATTCTGTGCTTTTTAAAAATAATTGCTAGATACTCCAAGTGCTGACTAGGGATTTGCACAACATTCATCCCAATATTAATGGAAAGCACATACTGAGAACTCCACAAATCACCTGGAAAACGTATCTTAAGAAGCAAGGAAATACCTGCTAAGGGACAGACTCGCCTTGCTTTTTACATAGGGAAATCCATGGGTATGAAGGGCACTGCTAATCCTAAGGGAGGATAATAAAATTTACATCGTCTTCCATCAACTGTAAGAACTCTGAGAACTTTCAAAGCCATTTTTCATATTCTGAATTTGTTCCCAACATATTATTAGAACTCTACAGAAACATTCAGTGCTGGATAAGTCTTCCCAATGTATTCAAAGTAAGACTGGATGCAATATAGGAAGCGGTTTGGCCTTTCAAGAAAACCATCAGTTCAAAGTATTTTCAGCATAATCCAGGACACTAAATCACTAGTTAAATAGAAACATTACTGACAGCTTGAGTACAAATGTTTTATTGTGAAGAGCAATGAATATAATGACCAGAGCTGTAGCCTCTCGGTCTGGCTAAACAAGGTGGTGGCGTTGGTGGGTATGTGTGATTAAAATGTCATTGCCAGGGCTAAGCTGGCAGCTGAAAAGAAAACAGGAGGAGTCCCCACCAGGCCTGTTAAAAGTTTTAGAAGGGCTTTAATAATCTCTGTCAGTACAGGTCTAACTGAGATTCACAGATTGTTAGGGATTGGAAGGGACCTTGAAAGACCATCTAGTCCAATCCCCCCATTGCCGGAGCAGGATCACCTAGACCAAGTTACACAGGAACTCGTCCAGGTGGGTTTTAAATGTCTCCAGAGAAGGAGACTCCACAACCCCCCTGGGCAGCCTGGGCCAGGCTCTGCCACCCTCACTGTAAAGAAGTTCTTCCTAATATTCAAGTGGAACCTCCTGTGTTCTAGTTTACACCCATTACCCCTTATCCTATTACTGGGTATCATCGAGAAGAGCCTGGCTGCATCCTCCCGACACTCGCCCTTTACATATTTATAAACATTAATGTGGTCCCCCTCAGTCTCCTCCAAGCTAAAGAGACACTTGCCGCAGATGGAGACTTGCACCGCTGAACGTCTGTGCGGGACTGCTGGCTGAGACGCCACCGCTTTCTTCATTGTAGGTTTTGGCCATGTAACAAGCATTGTTCTTGGACTGGTTAGCATATACGTATTATTTGATATATATATTAATATATTCCTAATATATTGTTTGGGGGGTTTTGTTTTTCTTTATGTTGTGGGGTGGGCTTTTTTTGTGTTTTGTGTTGGGTTTTTGTTGTTGTCGTTTTGTTGGGGTTGTTGTTGTTGTTTTGGGTTGTTTTGTTTTGTTTTGGGGTTTTTGTTTTGGTGGGGTTTTTTTTGTTTTTGTTTTTGTTTTTTTTTTTGTGGGGTTCTTTTTGTTTGTTTGTGGTTGTTTGGTTTTTGTTTAGGGTTTTTTTCCCCTCCTTCCCCTCAGCCTGTGTCTGTTTCTCCCGGCCTCCTGCACCCTGCAGCCCGACCCGCGCGCGCCGTCCGCTACTTCCGGCGTGGCAGCGAGCAAGGCGCGGCCCCGCCGGCTGCAAGATGGCGGTGCTTCCGGTTTCACCGCGGTTAAATGTCCCGCGCTTCCCCCTCAGCAATGTGTCCCCGCGACTGCGTTACGAGCACAAGCTCCTCAGAGCCGATACTGCCGGGTCCTCCTGTCTGCCCCGGTTCCCGCGTCGGGGGAAGCCCCTGTTCACCCGAAAAAGAAAACCAAAAGAAAAGAGAAAAGAAAACCAAAAGAAAAGATAAAAGAGAAAAGAAAACCAAAAGAAAAGATAAAAGAGAAAAGAAAACCAAAAGAGAAAAGAAAACCAAAAGAAAACAGAAAACCAAAAGAAAACAGAAAACCAAAAGAATACCGAAAGAAAAGAGAAAAGAGGAGAAGAGAAGAGAGAAGAGAAAAAAGAGAAAAGAGAAAAAAGATGCCGCAGAGCCACAGAGCTCGATGCTGTCGCTGCCTCGCTGGCTGCAATATGGTTACAGTTATTTATGCTGAAGTGGTCAAAAAGACCCATCAAAGTCAATAAAGCTGTATCTAAAAGTTAATAAAATGAAAGACTGTTGTAAGCTGCTCCCAAATTGATAAGCCATCTCAAAGCTGGCTGAACAAACTAGCCTTTAAAGTAAAGGTTTCCATGTCCACACTGGAATCACTTGTGCAACTGCTTGCTTTAACCGAGTACAAACCAGCTTTAATTTTACCAGTTCTTGTGCCCAGATCGGTGTCAGAGCTGCAGCACAAACCAGCTTGTCATCCTGTGTTTGTACAGCCCACCCCAGGCCTTGCGCTCCCTCAGTGACACTGCTCTTGGTGCACAAGCACCCAGACTGGGGCAGATGAGCTGTGATCTGCCTACACACTCTTCAGCTGCACTGTCAGCACGGATTCAAATCTGAGTTATGATCCTGTTAACCAAACTGCAAATAATAGTTTTCCTTAGCTAGTGTTTTAGTCTAAAAAAACCCTCACTAATTCTGGGTTCAATGCTTCTTTTTCTCCTCTGCCCTATTCTTTTCATGCTGCAAGTTTATCTTCCTCATTGCTACTCTTCTACAATAATCTTCTAGTTAATACTGGACCTCATTTCAATATGTCTTAACTAAATATCAAAGCTGACTAGGCAAAAACCCCCAAACCCTTATCACCTACCAGACTGCAGAATTGTTTCACTACTAGTCACACACAATGCCACATCCACTCTCACTTGCTCAATGCTTGAAGACCATTATAGCTCAATGTCACCAGGCTTCAAGAAACATGATGAAATCTAGCTTTTTGCTGCCAAAAATTCTGGAGATTACCAAGCATGAAATGGGAGTGCAGTGATTTTGACAGTCAGTCTCCACCCAGCAGCGCTTAAAGAAAGACAACTGTACGATACTGCTGTGATTTCTTCAGAGAAAAAAGAAAATAAAAGCCAGTTTATGTGTTCAGAGACTGGGTTTCCAGACCATAAAATCTTTGGTGAGAATTGTTTGAGAAATTCACCAGTCTTATGAAGAATTAGAAAAGTGTCTCCTGGTACCCTGCAGTTCTGTGTCTGATGCTGGCAGGTTCTTTCCCTGAGAAAAAAGTGCCCCAGACAGTCTTGCAATAGCTTCCTCGTTCTTCATCAGGCAGAAAAGACACCAAGAGATATGATAGCATTATAATTATAGTCAAAGACTCATAGCAGGAGCATTCTGTCTCAGTTGAACTATGCAATCTTAGGTTGCACAGTCAATATTTTAAAATGCAAAGCGGAGAGATTTTTTACTAATGATAATACTATTTACATACTTAAAAGGAAGAATAAGTGTCTACCGATCCATGTAAAACCCCACTGGTGTTCTCCTTTCACCAACTTTTAATATTATTGGAACAAGAGTGAAATAGTGAATGTTGTACAAGCCAGAAAAAAAGTTACAAAATGTTTGTAGAGAGAAAAATATATCAAGTCAGATGGAAAAAAATTGTATAACCTTCTGTATGCACAGACCCTTTAAAAATTATTTGCACTGTATTTAGAGATGCTGTTATACTTTTAGTATAAGATATTCTTCTATATGGCACACATTGCTACAGGATACTTGCACTACCTCTTCAGTGTGAAACTAGATTTCATTTTACTGCCATTAAGAAACAACAAGGAGACATACACTGCTATAAAATACCTCATTACTCAATTTTTCAGGAACCAGAGTTGAGAAAAAGTGCACAGGGCAAGGCATATTTTATTTTATTTGCTAGATTATCCATGTGTGCTGTGTGATTAGGGAGTTGCCATGATCGGTTCACCTTTTTGTGGATAAAAGTAAATTAGTAAGCAAGAAAGTATGCATTGACTTGTCAGCTTTTACATTAAGGCTGCCTTGGGGTAGTCTTCACTTGCATGCTTTCCTCCAGATCAGAATTTCTTTTTAATCCACATAGTTTGAGCACTGAAGCATAACCCATTTCTTCCTTAATTGATTCTAAGGCTAGAAGAATATTGTTTAAAATAAACACTCCCCCCAACTTTAATAGACCTTCAAGTCTAGGGTGAAATTATATTTGAGTAAATGCAATTTAGGTAAACATGTTAGGCTAGGTACAGGTTTCCAGACTTTACTGGATGAGAGACTGCATTCAAGTCACCCTTGGTGAAAATGGGCAAAGCTGGAAGGAAAGCAAGAAATCTCATCACAAACACTGTTTCTGTCCCAGCTGAAGACTTGTTGGTTTATTTTTTAGCAGCTACAAAATGTGACCAGATAGTAATTTATTTGCCTGAATAAAAGGGCATTAGTAGTTAAAAAGGAAATGTACTGTAGGATGAAATGTTCTAGATTTTTCAATGTTCTTTACAAGGGATATAAATTCTAGAGTATCAGAAAACGATATCTCAGTTTCCAGATGGCAATGATCTCTGCTTACTGCAGGCATGTAAAACTTTTAAGTTGGAATTAAAATATCCTTTAAAGATACCACTGAAACAATATACAGGAGGACTTTATATTAGATTATTTTCATTGAAAGTGTGTTTTCAGATTTTTGACTCAGTATGGATAGGTCCGATATCTGCCTACACATATTTCCCAAGAGATATGGAAAAGCACCTGACAAATATTAGAGGTATTTAGGTCAGATCCATTAACAAGAAGCTCCATTCTGCACCACAAGTACACTTGTCCTTCAGTTTGCAAGGATACATCTACAGGCACTCAAAGGCCCCATATCAGTTCTGCAAACTGAACTGAAAGTTAAGCATATCTTGGAGTTAATTTGAAGGAAACCAAAATGTGGAAAAAAAATGAAGGTGAAGGACTTACTTGCTTCCACAACTAGTGATTGCAAAGATGTGTGCCTGATACAGGATTCATTTGCAAAGCCAAAAGCTAGTCAAGTAACTGCCAGTGTACCTCTGCTAACTCAGGATTACAACCCCATTTAGCACCTAAAGTTCTTTGCTCTAAGAAAAACATAGGTTTGACAGTTCCATAGAAATCAAACCTCTCCAGCAATCGCAGTTGGATCCCTATTGCTGTCTGTGGCAATTCACTTCACCTGCCCATTCTTCTACCTGTCCCCATGGGCTTCTTCCCACCTCCCCCTGCTCTAGTGATGTCATTCATGCTCTCAATCAGCTGCAGGTGGCAGGGGGAGCTTTTACTTAGTCTTCTTTCAACACTTTCCTTTGGACCTTTTTTCCAAGTTGGAAACTTGCACATGCTTTAGTCTAGACATGAATACACTGTCTGTTTTTGCTCCTCAGACAGCATCTTTTCACAGTAACTTCACATGTTATAGCTGAAAGTATTTACCATTGGCAGAATGGAGGAAAAAACACCATCACTTTGGAAGTCCTGAGTCTCTGCTTCCTAGAGTATCCCTTACCCAAATTCTAGTGGTGAACAGTGGCCCCAGAGACAGCAGTGATTGCCACTGAGCAACATCACCGTAGGGA
>WEIS01083626.1:282-19371 GCA_013389965.1 Todus mexicanus
AAAAAAAAAGAAAAAAAAGATTGGATTTCACTTCTATTTTTTATTTAATGACTAAGTGTAGACACTAAAGAAGGGAATTGCCTGTTTTTACTAGCTGATTCCCTTTCCTTCCTCCTTGGCTCATGTGTCTCTCTGGTGAGTAATGGGGAGGTTGCTTCTCTGGAACACAAGGGGAAAGTTTCAGTAAATTGCAAAAGCATGTTTGTTACTTGGAAGTCTTTTGGCACATTTTTGAGCAAAGTTCATGGAACCTTAAAACTATTCTGAAGAGAGGCTTAGAGGCTACATTATCAAAAAATGAGCACCTACGCACAGGGACCTGCTCTTGAAGAGTTCATTCCAAGATCAAGAATCTAAGCTGTTGCGCAGTCAACAGGTGTGCTCAAAACACACTGCTGTGTCTGCAGATGAGGCAGTTTCACTGTCATGGAAATATACAACTCTCAAATTTGCGTGGATATCTCCATGTTTTATAAAAGTGACTTAAGTATGCATTTTTATCTGAGAATTAAACTCTTTCCTTACTTCTTTCCCTGACCTTTCTGTTTTCCATGTGCATTGGATAGGATTTTGTCCTTACAGAGCTTCTGAAATTCTCTGCCTTCAGAAACAGCACAGTGTGAAGCAAGATTAGTAAAAAGCTTATGCTGGAGACTGGTCCTTACAGAACCTTGATCTTAATAGGACTTCTAAGTCCTCCCATCACTAATTGGGTTTTATTTTCTTATTTCAGGAAAACACATCAGAACCCAAGGATTTGTAGGGAAAATAAACAGATCTGCAAGATGGCAAAGGGGGTTTTGAAATTGAGGAGAGGGGAGGAGACGATGGATGTCCTCTGGCAGACTTTAAGGTCTAGAAGAATATGCTCATACTAGTCTTTTGGCTGTCTGGATTACATCTGCAGCTGCTCATGTGCTCTCTGTTTTATATGTCTACTTGCTGGCTTTAGTAGTCATGTTCAAAAAAACAATAGGTTTTTCTTGCCTTAAAATGACCATTAAAAATGGATATTGCAGTTGTGAAAAGTGTTAACTAGGCATGCTGAGACACCTGGGAGACATATATAGGGCCAGAATACCTTTTGTGTTTCGCTACCAATAACTTTACAACTCAACCTGGAGAAAACAACTCTAACAGGAAAAGGAAGCTTCATTTTCCATAGTCCTTGATGTCTTGGCTAACCCAACAAGGAAGTCACATTAACATCTTCTCTAATGATGACTGACATGATGCAAATAGGCCTTTGCTGAGAGCAGGACTGAAATTACATCTTCATTTCATAGAACCCGTAAAAATAGATATAGGTTTTAATTGGAAGTCTGATAAGAATTCTAGTTCATTTGCCAGCATCATTTTCCTGAGCTTCTCATAGTTCTTTGAACTTCCACATTTTTACCAGTCCTGTACCCATCCTGGAGAAGTTTGCAGCGTGTCCAAAAAGCATGTGTCTGCATGTTTGCAATTGACTTAAAAATACCTTGCAGGTATGGCTGTTGTCAGCAATTTGCTCTACCTTCCTTTGTGCTTTTCTTGAATACGCACATAACCTGCAACATCCTGGGAGGTTTTCACTTTCATTTGTGATTTACCTGAAATTATTTCCTTTGTTTTTTACAAGTCATGTCAGATGTATCAACGTGGAGTTTGTCTTCTGCTATACACTGTCTTAAAAGGTGGGGGACACACGCATAAACACAGGGAAGCTGCTGAAAAATCAATAGATGTGACTTAAGTGTCCTGCGCTGTGAGTGTATATGAACATCGACCACAATCCATCATCCAGAATAGATTGCATTAGCAAATGAGAGCCATGGGGAGAGCTGACATAAGCAATCTGCCTAACGTGCAAAGTATTAATTTTCTAGAAATGCCCCATACGTGCTGACTGTAACTACCTAACCCTAAAAACATTCATACACATGATTTTAAACAACAGTTCATAAGAGCAACAACTCTGACACTGGGTGTTGCCTGAGAATTAATGACTGTCCACGATTAATGGCCCTCAACTGTGTTTGAGCCACCAACTCCTCCCAGCTAGTCATTAATCCCTACAAACAATTCTCAAACTCCTGTTGTCCATTTGGTTTTGGACAAGTTGAAACATTGGACATTCTCTTCAAACACTGAAAAAACTTGCAGTAATATAAAATTTCAGTAACTCTATGGTTTACTTGAGTTTTGTGCTAAGGAAATCTCTATGTTGAGTTTGGTCCTAAATTATGTCTTTTACATACCTTTTGATTCCCACAATTAATCACTGCACAGCACCATAGGGAAAGAGGACTTCCATATGCTGCGGTAATGAGAAGCCTTTAAGATATGTGACTAATAGAGGAAATGTGCAGCTTAAGCTGTGAATTAATAATTTATGTGAATTGCAAACAGGACTTTGCATATGGTGCATGTATGATTACAGATGAAGCTGTTCATGCACATAAAAGGATCTGCAAAATAGTTGCACAACTCAGGGACCCAACTCCCTTCAAGACCTGGTCACAAGAACTCTTATGACCTGGAAAACGCAGGGCTTGGTCACAGACAATATATATTTATTCTGGGACTGTGACTTTGGCTTTAGAATGTGATTCTGATCTGAAGAGAGCCACTTCTAAAAAACCAGCATACTCATATAATGAAATCTTCTTCCCAGCCCTGTACTCAGAATCATACCTGCTAACATTGGAAACATAAATCCTAAGCTGAAAAGCAACAGTCAGTAATGTGGGAAGTGACAGGATTGGCACTGGAGCCAGGAGTGAGATGGAAGGAGTTGCCCTCACGGTTCCTTGCTTTGGGACAGGAATGAGTTAAAAGCTGGGATTTCCACGTCATGGAAAATATTGTCACTTTGCAAATTGCTCTCCTTCAGGACGAAAACAGTCTGAAACTTCCTGTGGAATGGAAATTCTGTTGAAATATTCTGCAAAAATGTGTCACAGTACAAACAGAAAACCTCTCAATCCATAAAGTAAGAGGTTTTGCCTTGACTAAGATGCAGCTGTCCATATGTAAAATAAAATATGAAAATCAGCTCATAGAATATTGAAAGTATTGCACAACATTATGTGTCCTGTGAGACAGCATTGCCTACTCTACTGCACGACTTGTCAATATTTTTAAATGCCCTAAAAATAAATTACTTTTCATAGCAGATTTCATTTTTAGATGTTCATAGATTGTCTGTTTTGGGGTTTAGACAGTTTGAAGTCTTGTCAAAATAAAGTTCTTTTGGCTTTAGATTAAAAAAAAAATCTTTTTTAATCCCTTAAAGGCCAGTGCTTAGAACAGATAAAGCCATGTCAATCCAGGACGGAGTTGCAACACTAGTACCTCACGCAAACCAGTGCACCCATGTTACTGAACAAAGTGCTGCGTATCTGTTTTGAATTGGCTTCTGTCGGGGCGTCCATCATAATGGTGTCGGCAAGTCTGAGAATGTAAAGCTACTTGCTTTGAGGCCAACCTCTAACTACTAATAAGGGTTAGAGAGAAAGTTTCCTTGGAGGCGGTTCATCCCCTAATTGCTTGCACAGATTTTCTAAAGCCGTTCTCAGATGAAGTTGGCATTAAGTCCTGTCGGAGACAAAGGTTTAGACCACAAGGACAACAGCAGCTCCTGCACTCCCACAGCCATGGCTGCCAGTGCCCCCGGGCCCACACTGACAGTGAGCTCTGGGGGGGCTCTGGAGATGGATAATACTGTTTGTAGAGGTAGGCTTCAGTTGGGGCCAGCTGCCAGCATAGGCAAAGCAGAGCATTATCAAAGGTGGCAGATGTCTAGTGGCAGCAAAAAGGCTCTGCAGCTTGCTTGGAGGTCCTTGGAGGTCCTGCTCCGTAGCTTGTCACCATGGTTTTTGGCAAGGATGAGCAGGAGGGCAGGAGTTGTTCAGCTTAGGGCCTCTTCCAAGGGCCGGATCAGTAATGAGGGCTCTCACCTTAGTTTTCGTCTTACCTCTGCCTTTTGCCCTCCCCTCCAACGACAGAAAGTTTGACCTCTCATCCACAAGGAGGCAAAAGACATTTTTGTCTGCTCTGTTGAGAATCCATGAGTCCCTCCTCAGGCGGTGACCCTCTCCTAAAGAACAAGGACTGCGGGGAAG
Source organism: Todus mexicanus (assembly GCA_013389965.1). NCBI lineage: Eukaryota > Metazoa > Chordata > Aves > Coraciiformes > Todidae > Todus > Todus mexicanus. The sequence goes on from WEIS01083626.1 coordinate 4,389, forward strand.
TGAGTTTGTGAGCAGAGGTAAATAGGGACCTAGTATTTGCAAGATGCAAAATTATTACGGTGAGAGGTTTAAAAATAGCCATACCTGTCTGGAGATGGGGAATATACTAAATATGGCCCAGTGTATTTGTGCTGGTGTAGGCACTCCAAAAGTCCTTTGAGCTAAGTGAATATGGCCAAGATCTGACCTGAAAACCCTGACCTGTGCTAACACAGGATATCTCAGCTTGGACATGATCACTCGGCTTGCAGATCACAGCTGGCCAGGTTGGAGTATGTGCAGGATGGATGTGGGCTTCCCTGAGTCTAGCTACCATGGACAGATTTCTGGGAGAGCTAATCAAAAGCGCAGTGGATGCTGAGTGGCAAGCCTGTTTTAGACATTTTTTTTTCTAATCTTTTATCATGCCTACAATCTGGGCTTTTTCTTCCCCTGGCACCAGGCCATTTAGAGCTGGACCTGCTGATCATATAGGTTCTAGGTAAGACATAATCAAACAAACAGAGGTTCTAAGTTTACTTTGGGATTTGCTAGAGTCTTTTAAACCCTGTATTTCAAAGCTTTTCACAAACATTATAAAAAAAGTCTACAAAGGTGTCACTGTCTCTGTTTCACAGATGACAAAACTGAGGGATGCAGATGTATGAAGACAGGCCCAAGACAGTAGAGCAGGTATGAGCATAGGAATACACATATAATTGCCCCAGGGTTTGGATCCTAAGCTGGGGATCATAGGGAAATGATGAAACCACTTTTGGACACAGTATTTATTTATTTATTTATACTTGCATATCAGAAATGTTATTATCACAATACACACTGGGACTACTACAATATTATTATCTTATTGTAGTAGTAATTGTAATATTACAGTTAATTAATAAAAAGGTAGCATTCTAGAGATCTGAACGTCAGCCTTTGTACACATTTTGGGTAACAGGGTGGTGACAGTGGTTGAGAATTGGCTGTGTCAGGCCAAGAAAGTGATGGGGAATGTTATAAAAGCTGAATGCCTGAACTGGCAGTAAAACTATGTAAGATAAACAAGAAGAAATCTTTTCACAGTGAGGGAATATCATGATTACCATAAGATCTTCTTTTAATACTCTCTCTGTAAGCACAGTTAAATGAAGTAACTGGCAGCAACATTCAGCACTAAGTCATTCACTGTTTATTAACAGCAGTTCTAATTAATCTAAAGTCAGCTCAATCTAAACAACAGAAAAGTATTTGCTATCTATCTTCAAAGTATTCTGGAGCATCTGATAGTCTTTGCTCACTGCAATATTCTTATCTGATTACCAGGGCAGAAGTAGCTGTGAACTCCCCAACAAGAGCTATGTTTTCTGTAATAGCACATCAACTACATGGAAGATTACAAAGTAGAATGAAAGTGTTTCCTTTCTGTACTTCGATGTGTGGTCAATAAATCAAGGCAAATGTGAAATAGGTGCAAGAGGGGTGAAATGGTCTCTTTAAGGTGATTCTCTGCATAAGAAAGAGAGGGTACGCTTGAGCAACATCGCCCAGGTGGTGTCAGTGGGCTGGGATTGCTGCATGAGTCTGGGGGCGTGATGCCATCCTGATGTGCTGCCCATATGAGATGAGTCAGAANTGTTAGATGCCAGGGCCTCAGACGAAAGCAAGGTCAATTAGCCAAATTAAGTTTGCCAAAATATTTGAAAGTTCAGAAAAGCTTATTTGATCACAATGATCTCCATTCAGCTCTGAAACTAGCTCATTTTTCCTCTACAAAAGTTCCCAGAGTGTACAAAGCTGGAAGGCAGGAGATTGAGAGTGCGCCATACCACCAAAATTACGACACTTTCTTAGACAAGGCTGGTGTTGGCCAATGCTTCTTTCATGGAAAGCAATAAATAACTAAATACGGTTCCTCCTCAGGTTGGCCAATTATGAGAAAGTTTATTGTAAAACCTCTGCTGGAGAGAGTCCAGTGAAGGACCATGAATATGATGAAGGGACTGGAGCATCTGTCCTACAAGGAAAGACTGAGACAGCTTGGACCATTCCGCATGGAGAAGAGAAGACTCAAAAGGATCTCATCAATGTTTATAAATATCTGAAGGGAGGGTGCAAAGAGGATAAAGTCAGTCTTTTTTCAGTGGTACCCACTGACAGGACTAGAGGCACCAGACACAATCACAAACCCTCTCAATGTCAGGAAACACCTTCATTGTGAGGGCGATCAAGCACTGGCACAAGTTGCCCAGAGGAGTGGTGGGATTTCCATCCTTGGTGATATTCAGAAGCCTTCTGGACATGGTCCTGGGCAACTGGCCCTAGATGACCCTGCTTAAACATGGGGCCTGGACCAGATGACCTCTGGAGATCTCTTCCAGCCTCAATCATTCTGTGATTCTGTAAATTTTGCTTTACAGACCTTGACAAAAGAGCAGCTTTTCAGGGAATGTCCTGCTCATATGACCCCGAGCCAGCATCCAGGAGAGAGCAAGTATCAGTAACAAGGCTGATGAGTCCAGTCAAGAATTTAAACGACTGATAGTCTGTCAGACCTCAGTGAGAGGACTCAGGCCCTCTCCTAGCAACTTTAAGGATGTGAATACCATATCCAATTCAGGAAGATCTGCAACATTGAGATGAAACACGAAAATATTTTTCAGTTGTTTGATGTGCTGTCTTGTACTTGTTTATACATTTATTCATTTTTCATAGTAAATGATCAAACTGCACTGATTCCATACAATGAAAACCTCAAATCCTGGTGTCATGTCAGGGTGCATATCTTGTTATCATCTTTCTGTTTGAAACAAAACAGAAAATGAAGCAGCTATGCAAGCAGAAAAGAAGCTTCTTTTGCGGCTACTCAGAACTAACTCAGCCTGCTAGGTGTGAGACTGCTGCCCTCTGGAAAGGGCCTTCTGAACCATTTTGAAATAGGAGCTAGCCTAAGGGCCTTTTGACCTGTTTCAAGGTACATCACTCTGAGGATCTCTTCTGTTTTCATTCTCTCTTTACTGTCCCTTGAAGCACACTGTCAAATTAAAATGGTAGCTGTGATTGTGGTAGTTCCACATCTACTTCCCTTGCCTTTAAATAACTGGTTAGAAAGAGATCTTTAGGAAAGTTACTGCTTTTAGTTGCATAGCTTGCTTTGTTATTTCTTTAGCATTGGAAAATCTCTTATCCTGCCTAAATGATATATTTTTCTTTAATAAAAATTAGGTGGAAACTTATTTTACCAGAACACTGCTCCTTCTGACTGTGACCTATCTATACTCGTGATGAATAAGCGCACACATCACATTTCTTCTAATTATGAATGAGGATGAGTAGTTTTGTTTGTTTTTCTTTTTTTTTTTTTTTATTTTCTGTGGAATCAATAATAAACATTTACTGTCACTGTGCATCACTAGAGAGGATACTTCAGTTAGACAATAAGTACATAAAGTCTTGGATTTGGGAGCTCCTTCTTGCCTAGAACTGAGGATTGTGGAAATTAAGGACATGCTTTACACCACTAATGGCTCCTATTTTTCCTTCTGTAAGCATGCTGGTTTTAAAGGAGTTGTGTAGAAAGCTTACTGCACTCAAAACCAACAAAATGATCCAGAGTGTATTTTTTCAATGCTATTTTAAACATGTGGTTATGGCTCTGAGAGACACAGTTTCACCAGTCACACCCTTCTCCTTTTCCCAGCTTCCTCAAATGGTTCCTCAGTGCTAGACCAGATTCACTCCACGTGGAGCAATTGTGCAATCTTACATCATCCCTCACTCTTCGCCTCCCCATTTCCCTTACCCGCCATGAGAAGAGTTGCTCCAATATATTCAAGACAAAACTTGAGCATTTTTCAATGAAAGCTCCTATAGTAGGCATTGCTATAATCTATTTACATGTTTTATACCTATCGAACAATCTACAGTTTCGTCTCTAACATATCAGAATTTTACACTGAACAAATTTTCAACAATACTTTTATCACTGGCAGAGACTGTTGAAGGAGACAAAACATTGTGGGATTATTTCCTCTTGTGATACTTCATTTCTCATGTAAATAGCCTCTGATGATGCTCTACTTTGAATTTTTCTCATGTATTTTAGCCACAACATGTTGAAAGGAATAGTATAAACATTATTCTGATAGAATACAATCTAGGTGAGCACTGTATCTTTGCAATGTTCTCTAGGGAATTAAGCAGAAAATTAAAAAGCTTACCAGTAGGTTATTAGCATAGGTCTGCAGAAACTGTAGAGTGGGATGAAGTTAGGAATAAATTACAGGCATGAATACAGAGAGATTTCATTGTTAGTTTCAATTAATACTGACATTTTCCTAAGTGCCATTTTATACAGTTTATGTCACCATTGTACCTGCTTATTAATACATGTATTTTCATACACATTCCTTTGGCACAAGGAAATAATTCTGTTTCATGGATGCTAAGTGAAAAACCAAGATTAAGCAATTTATACAAAGTCACACAGGAAACGTGTGGCTAACCTTACATTTCTTGAATGGCAGTCTGGTGGTGCAACAGCAGCGGCAGCTCTCTGCTTGCCAAATAGCTAAATATGAGTTGTGCTAAAGCCCCCACATTTGATATTGTAAAATATCATTATTATTCACTTTTAATATATTACAGATGATGCAATGCATAGCCCTGTATCTAGTAGTTATGGATCCTAATTTACTTGAGTTTTACTGATTATATTATTGAAAGTTGCTGCTGCTCAGAAGACAGGATCTTGGAGCAAGGTCAACATACATCGCCATACCACTATGGGAAGAAGTGGTACTTGTTCTACCAGGATCCCAGGGACCTGAGCCTATTTTCATTCTCTTATCTGTCATGTCTCTGGACAGAGCACTGCTGCACAGCATCCATCAGCTCCTTGGTTGGCTCCAGAGACCCTTGGAAGGGTCCTCTGTTGTCTCCGTCCGTCTCCAAATACTGTTTTTTCATTTCTAACCTTTGACTATGAAATCTCCCCCTTTCCATCATTTGTTGCCCTTCATCATTGTTTGTTTCCTCCCCTGTTTTTCTTTCACTTGCATACTTTGCCGAGTGTTTGTGGCCAGAGGATGTTCATCTCTGTAAAATACAGACTTAAGGCCCATTACTTTTTGGGAAAATCTTCTAGGAACAGTCCTTCAGGCACTCTGGGAAGAGTTCAGGAACAGAACAGGCAGCTGATAGCATTTCCCAGATTACTTCCATGCACACCTTCTGATCTGTAGCTTTCTGAGGTAGGTATAGTCCTTGTTCTCCTTTGAATATGATGAATTTTCTTAATACTGCTTTCAGGTAAAGGTCTTCCGAAGGCATTTAATGGGACATGGATTTAGTTATGGGTGTTACCATAAGCCTGATTCTGGATAAAAGCGTCAGAAGATCTTCTGAAGGGAGCCTTCTTAATAGAAAATAAACACAACTTTTTCTTCAGAAGTTCTGGCTGTGTTAATAAACAGTCATCTGGTGTTCTCTACCCTAAGATGATGGTTCACATAAATTAGGTTTAAGGTGCTCGCACAAGCATTTTGTATTAGCATTCACGCCCAAAGTGAATATTCATACTGATTTTTTAAATCCATTAGTCACCCCAAATAAATTCACATCTAGGAAAAACAGCTGAGGAGCTCAACAGTGAGGCATCCAATATGAGTGATGTGAAGTGGACAATTTCTTCCCCTTTCATTCATTAGTTACCTGCTTGCAGAATCCTTACTGTGGGTGCTTGCATATACAGGAATGAGGACCAGTGAAAAAAAAGAAAAAAATGATTAGAGGCTTGGGAGGCTTGAAAAGTGAGTCTGTCAGAAAAGAGACATTGCAGGAGAAGTAATCAGGAGGTATGGAATAAGTACCATATAAGCAAATAATGGTTAGTGCTTAAAGGGTAAGCAGCATGATTGTGTGGGTGACCAGCGTAGGTAAGCAAGGTTGGGGAAAGAATTTTGGTCCTGGAGCAATTTTTTCATGCTATATTGTTATTCACGGGCAGTGTTGGGGGAGTCCCTGTTCCTTCCAAGCTCTGTTACAGAGCTGACTACTGAAGTGTTTGCTACACACACATGAAGGAAATGCACCTAGAATTTGCAAACTCTCAGATTTCCATTGGAAGCTTTAGTAATAATAATAGTTTTAATAAAGTGAACAATATTTCCCACCTGTAAACTGTGTTCTTAAGGACGTTCTAGAAAAACACATTGGTAAGAGATGATTCAACACTGGATTCCTAATCTGTGAGAGTGTTCCTATCAGTTGTTGATAATTACCATCAGAAATATGCTCTTATCAGCTAGACGCAAATCTCGCTTTCTTGTTCTCCTCTTTTGGGTGTGTGTTCATGAGGTTTGACTAACCTTGGTAAATAATGTAAGGTAAAATTGTAGTGTTTGATTTCATGACAAGCTGTGGTTAGAGCTAGTTAGTCTGAAGCAAAATCCTACCACAGCTGAAACAGATTTCAGATGAGGTAAACAGCCAAGCAAACACTGATGGAGCTCCTATTTGAAACATGGGTCTTTAATCTTTTATCAGTCTACCTCTGCTAGTCATGTACAGCAGTAATCATCCCTTCTTCTGTTATTTTGATGGCCCTGAATTTGTATTGAGCATTTCCATGATATCTTTTGCCTGTGGAGTTACTTCTTGCCTTCAAGATTTCAGTTAAATACCTAATTTCTTATGTTGCTTCATTTCTGACACATCTCTGCTTACTTCAAGAGAAAAGAGGATCCAGGTTTCATGCGAGTTACCCAGGTGAGTGAGCACCTGACTCTGGAGTAAAATATTTCAGATGTTAGTGGCCTTGTGTATGGTATATATAGATACTGAAATGGGAGTAAAATTATGCTAAATTTGTGGGGTAGGGATTTAGAGCTTCTTTTCTAATGCCAGTGACTACAGTAATGGGGATTGAATACCTGGTCATTGTCTTTCTTAAAAATTCTGCTGCTAGTCATCTAAGACATACAACCGATTAAAAGACTAGACTGCTGGGCAGTGGTGAAATCGTATTTTTTCAGATATTTATCAGGTATGGAAAACTTGGTAGATTTAGCACTTTCTTAATTTTCTTTTTTTAGAAATAAATATATGCCAGATAGCAGAAATGGAACTGATGTTGTCCTGTGGCTTGTTGTAATGGGCAGCGGATTTTTAAGAACAAGATGCATGGTTCTGTCTTGGAGAGCAAGGACAGAGCAGTTTATTTAGATCAGCATATTGTGGAAAGAAGGAACGCTTAGGCATGGGAGATAAACTAGTGGCAATCTGAAGAATTATGTCCTTGACAGGACTAGCTGAAAGGTTCCAACACCTTTCTGGAAATAATTCCTTTAAGAAAATAGTTTAAACTTTTTAAAATGTTAAAAAGATAAATGAAAAATGTCTACACTTCCATTCTAAATGGAAAAAAGTGGTAGAACAGCAAGACAGAACTGGAAGTTAATTTTTGTTTTTACCATTTTACTAAGTTCTTACAATTTACTGATGGAAGAATCCAAAGACTAGGGAGCTCCTAGCTAGGAGGAGACCAAAGTCTAGTCCTTGAGTACAATCCTTTGGATGTTGGAGTAATCTGAATTTTCTATTCCCTCTGACTGTGCTGAGGCTTAAATTGGCACAAAGAGGTGGGAGTGGTAAGATGGTCTGGCCTTGATTTGTCTGTTCAACAGAGTGCTAAAGAGGCATTGGGAACATATACCAGATTCAGGACTTGGTGAATCCTATTTCCCTCTGGCAGAGTCCTTATTTAAAGGCTCTTCTTACGGAGCTGTCAGCCCAGGATCATCCTGCATCTGTGTCCTGGTTTGGGTCAGGACAGAACAACTGTTTTCAGTGATTTTTGCTTTTCAGCTAAGTCTCTTCTAACTAACTGCACTTCCNAATCAGTAAGTATCTCTCCCTTATTCCCTTTCTCTTCCCCTTTAGGGTAAGGAGGGGGGTTAACAGAGACTATCTGTTGTGGGTTTAGGGCTGCCCTGACCCCAAACCATGACAATCTAGTGGAGGATGAATGTGAAGAGCTAAAATGGAGTCAAACGATTGAATAGCTGACTTTATAGCAAAAACATGTAGAAATGAGTTTGATCCTGTAGACTAAGTATTAATATTTTTTGTCCAACCCAAGAATATGATTAAAATGGTGAGATATCTATGAAGTCCTCTAGAAAATTTGATTAACAAATTGTGGGACTAATTAGCCATGTTGTGAGAAGGAAATGTTTCAATTTACCAAAACCTCAGGAGACTTGGGTAATTTTTCTGATAGCTCCTTGTGCCTACAAGACCAAATAAAGCCCCAGCATGTTGTCAAATCCTTGAAATCTCTCTTTTCCACTGAAAATGGAAATTAGCCCTAAGTACAAGTCTAATGATTAGTCAAAGACTTAAAAGACTTAAAATCTATCTTTTCAGAGTGGCTGGGTCAAGCAAGTTCTGTATTTCATCACAGGGGCAGGACAGGATCTAACCTGGGATCTGACCCGTAACAGTGAAACAAAGTTTGCTCTAGAGGTACTGCAAGGAAGACCAAATAACAGTAGTAAATGAGTACGCAAAATGATAAGTGAAGCTAAGATGCATTTATATTTTCCAGTCTTGAAAATGAAAAAGGAAAAAAAAAAGAGGTGGTAGCAGTGGAAAGCAGTTCAGTATTTATAGAATTCACCCATGTGAACAAAAGATACAGTTAGTATTTCAGTTGGTGCTATAATAATTGATGACTTTATGTGGGGGTACTTTATTATATATCTCATTTCCAAATTACCTAGCTTATTCAAACAAATCTTTCCAAAATGTATCAATTAGATTAGCTCAGTGCATCAATCAGCAGCATTCAAGATTGTGCTGACTTCAGTTTTTGTGGTGTCTTCTTTGCAGTATTGTTGCTCTTATAAAAATTGTTTCTGTGGTCCTTTCAGATTTCTAAAATCATCTGCGTCCAAATTCTTCTAGCAGTGGACATTTTGGGTAGTTAGAGATAACTATTTCCAAAACCACATTTAATTTATTTATTACCTCATCCCAGAACTTATTTTACCCTAGGGCACAACCAAAACATATGTAACTAATTATCCTGAGAATGTCCACAGCTCCAGTAAGTATGATTTTATTTTTTTTTAATCCTGCTATTTTTCATTCTTTCTGGTGGATAAATTCAGCTCTGAGTTCATGTGCAAACTCATTAATGTTTCAGAAATCTCTGCTCCACGTTTTGCCATTCAAGTAATAAACTATATCTTAGTCTATGAACTCCTAAGCCTCTGTCAAACATTTCAGGGCTGTCAAAAATCAAAGTCACAAAATGAAGGCACCAAGACCCAGATTTAGTTTAAATTCCACTAATGTCCCCATGCCTGATGATTCCTCTTGGCTACACACAGCTGAAGATGCAGGGCCAGCCAGAAGGAAACATTAGGAAAGGGGAATGAATTGGAATTTAGCCAATACAAATCAGATCTCGTGTCTCTGATTTTGATTAAAAAAACAAACCACAAAACCTCTGACTTCTTTAGGATAGAAAGCCGTCTTATGCCTGAAGTTTGTTTAAATGCAGATATTTTCACTGTCTTCCAAAAGAGAGAAAGAATAAATACAAAATGCTTATTGAACTGCAGTGGAGTCACAGGAGGAATAAAGTTAGGCCATTGCGATTAGAAATATTTTTTGTTTAATTTCTCTGAAGTTTGATGTCCTGTGATGTCCTGAGTAAGTCCCAATTCTAGGACTGTGAGAGTGTCTAAAAAAACCCCACACCCAAACAACAAAAACCCAACAACAAAACCTTATAGTTGAGTTTGGAGAAAATTTCAGGTAGATGAATGCTAAATCTCTCTCACATATACAGATTTTCTGTTCTTCATTGTCATAGGATAGACTCTTCCAACTTGCTCATGGGAGTCAAGAGAGCTGCACCTTACAGGTATGCTGGCCTCAGTTCAATGCAGTGTGAAGAACCAAACCTGTTCAGCCTAAATACTAGAAGCAGCACATTTCTCACGGCGAGGAGTTCCAATTATGCTGATTTATCTTATCAGGAAGCCTGGTAAATTAGCCTCAAGGAGCCATCATCAGACTGTCTAAAAATTGGATATGCATAATGTAGAGAAAGTACTAAGTACTTTCAGGTCTCATTTTCTTTGCTAAAGATGTGGGAGCTCAGCACATTCCATATTCAGGCTCTTGACTAAAAGTAAGGTTCTAGTGTCCATGGAGGCATTGGCAAAGTGAATTCAGTGAGGCATGATTAGCCTGATTGGGCTGATGAAAGTAAGGTAGTACTTCAACAGAAGAGCAGTTTCACTACAGCATTCAGTGTACCTGAGAACAGAAGATGACTTTACAGCTGAAACATATGTAGTTCCTGGTAGCATTGCCGTGTGGGAGGGAGTTCGCATTGGAACAATTTGTAATCCTATAAACAAGGGGATTTAATATCTGCCACTTTGCATTTGTAAACTGCCCTCAGAATTTTTTTGTAGCTATAAAAAGGAATAATTTGGATGCTTACTTTTTCTTTTAATTAGTCAAATGGCAACAGTATGCTTGGCTCCACAAAAGACTTACAAGTCAGTGTGCCCCTAGAAATATTAGTCTCCCAGACAAACGTACCAAAAGCAGAACACTGATAAAGAGCTGCTCCAGATTTCTTAACTAATTTTAATGCTGAGATTCAACTTACGATGTTTACTGGACCTTTAGGAGACAATTGTTTTTGCGAATGTCAATGACATTTGAGAGCTTTTATACAGAAATGTATCCTGCGTGGTCTTGCTCTGTGCGTGTCATTTATTTTACTTGTTGTCCATTCAAGCTAATGAGCCTATCTACAAAAGTAAACATAAGATGATAAAAATTTCTCTGTTCAGACCCAACTCACATCTCAAGATGTGTGACCAAATGTCGGACATTCCACTCAGAAGTCCAGATGAGCTCATCTCAGATAACTCACTGTGTTTCCATCTGGTTCAGATTTGAAGAAAACTATTTAGCTGGAAGAAGAAAAATACATTTTGTATCATTTTAATGCTGAACAGATTTAGTGACATACTTGCTTATTTAATCTACAGCATTGGAGAGTTTAATGAACTGAGTAAGATACATATCTTGGCTTCAGTTCTATTCTAAGATACACCAGAGAAGCCCCAATTGACTTAAATGAAATAGCACCTTTGTTAATAAGTGCAAAATGCATTCTGATGAAGAAAAAAATATACAAGCATGGTATGAATATAACTATTTCAAACTATTGGAAATAACAGTTCATCTACATTTTTGTCTTGTATGTGGTTTTTTTTCAGAGGAACAATTTATTTTGTTGATTTTTTTCAACTGAGGAATTAAAACATCTAACTCCCATTTTGAATAGCCGGAGAAATAATAGGTATGTGAATGTTCCAGATTCTGATGGATGAGTTAAATCCAGTATTGTGCTACACATCAGATGCTGCCGTTGTGTGTGCCAGACAGGTCATCTTTGATACAATACAGCCCAGGCCTGGGGGATGCCAAGCGCCTATGAGAGAGTTCATGGCCATATGCTATATTTCAGGGAAATGGGTTTGCTCAGGATGGTCCAAATATGCTTCCTTTCTGTTGTACTGAAAACGCAGAGGGACAATTGACGTAAAAAGTAGATCCACCCATAACCTACTTTTTATAGGGACATTTGCAGCTTCTGGTGACCATACCTGGAGAAACTACCAGGTAGCAGCAAATGCCATAATCTTGCTTAAACTGACCTTGACATCTGAATAAAAAAAATGTTGTTCTGTCAGTCCAGCTGGTCATTCATTCCCAGTTCTGTGCCATCGTTTTTTCCTGGCACACATGCTTGGGAGGCCTCATGGTGAACAAGATCAAGGGAGAAGCTTGACTAAAGCGATGCTGTAGGAAAGGACCATATAGAGAAGGGGTGAAATTGAGAAACAGAAGTATGAACTGCATCAAGGGTGAGATCCATATTTCTAGTGGCAGTTCCATTTTATGCTGGCTAAAGTATGTCACAGCGTACTTGAGGGTACATTTTCAGCTCTCAGAGGTGAGTGGGCTACCTTCACAGTTCAGCTACAATATGAACTCATTTTATTGTCTCTGGTCCAAGCTTCACCTATAACTCCTTTTTTNTGGGGGCTTTGTCACAGAGTTGTTCTTTGTTTTCAGAGGAAAGGTCACAGATTGCATTCATATGCGTACAGAAACAAATTTTGAAACTAGACGTCGTTCAATGAAACAGAATTCCAATTTTCCAGTCAGCCTTCCTTGGTACGCTTTGTCATCAACAGAACTCAATGAAAAAGGAAGTAAAAGGCAGCATTCTCTAAAAAGAAACAGACTCAAGGGAACATATTTGAAACAGGTATAAATGCCAAATTTCCATTGCCATAAAATGATTAAGGAGAAGAACTTAGTGACTGAGAAGTTCTATCCCCTTCATCATGGACAATCTGAAGGTGGAAAATTTTCTTATAAAGATGCCAGAGCATTTAACTGCCTTTCGAAGTATCATATTAAGTCTGAAGCCTGCACTGTGTCATGTACACTGATTGCAGCAATAGCACAAACAGGCAGTCAATAAAGACAATAGAAGTACAGGAGGCACATTTGCTCTTGAGTTCAATGAAACCATTGTTCATAGAGATTCACAGGTGTTAACGAGATCTTCTTTCTACAGCATGTTGACAGTCACCCTTAATGATCTCTTGGAAATTTTTTGAGACCTAGACAAAGAATGAAAGAGAGTTAACCTTCCTTCTTTTTCCCTTTCCATTTATCTACAGCGANTTTCCATTTAGCTACAGCGAGTTCATGTAAATATTCCTTCACTCCCTTGTTCTGAATCTTTCATGGTGTTAACTGTCCATTTGGTAGAACAGAAAAAAGGAGATTTTGTTATTCTTTCTTAAAACTGACTCCTAGTTTCTTGAGGACAACACAAGACAAAAAAACTTAAAAGAGGAGAGGAAGAATAGGATAGTAAACCAGCAGCAGAGTCCTTTTCTCATTCTAATTCTTCCTAGCTTGCTGCTAGAGAAAGAAAAAGAGTAGCAGAAAGCTTTATTAGCCACCTTGAGTCCTGGCAAATTTACACTAGTGTTGGGCTGTTAAAGGCAGCGCTCTTGATTGTCTTGTTGGTTACAGGATTGCAGCAGAGTTGCAAAAGAAACAGTTTAGAACGGACTAATTAAGCAGATGACAGTAGAGAAAGATTGACTGAACTGAAGAAGGAAAAGGACATAGCAGGGAGAGGCTGGGAACAGGGCCCTGAACAGCTCATGCTGGATATCATTCAGAAGTTAACAGAAGGTAGTAGAAATGGGGTTATCTTTTGGATCTGTCCCATCAACTCTGCCTGCCCACATCATCCCTTAGCATTAGGAGACTTAAGGTCCAACAATACCATAAAGAACCCTCAGGTCCCAGCAGATGGTGGGCATTTTGCTCCACAAAGGTAAATCACTCCTTTCAGCCCTCTTGGCCTCAAATTATGACAGAAATAATAAAACAGAAACAACTTAAGGATATAATCAGACAGTAGGCTCAACAGAATCAGTTATACGATGCTAGCTATGTCCTATGCAATGCATCCAGTACTCACAAAAGTGATTGTGTGGTAGCACACGGCTCAACCTGGGTGCCAGGAACGACCTGGGACCCTGGCTAAAAGCCTTGCAGTTGGGTCCTCAGCCTTCATGTTGGCCTTGCTTTCTGAAGAAAAGCTAGCATAGGCACAGCAGGTCTTGCAGCAACCATTTCTTCCCGCTGTTACGTACAAAGAAAATAAGCAATGAGATCAGTGTGCATAGAACACTGCAGGGAACGCTAAGCAAAAAATTGTTCTGCAGTTGGAAAAATGTCATCATCAGTGTTCCTTTTTTTTGTTTCTGTAAATTTCAGCACTAGGAGAACAGGGGAAGGGAGAAGGAAGGAAGAGGGCTTATGGCCAAATTTTTATTAGCGATTTAAATGGTAGCCCAAACAGACTAGAAAGTCTTCTGTTAAGAAACTATTTTTTTCAAAGTTGTCTCAAGCTCTTCAGAGTTTAATGCTGGGGTTTATTACACTCTTTGCCTCAGTAATACAATCAACTCTGAAATGGAAATAGTCATCCTGTAGTGTGTATTACCTCTTTATGGTGCAAAGGACTACCCTGTTGCAGACGCCATTTCATTCTGAGAGGCAGAAAATTACTATTTTGCAAGTCGCATATTTTTTAGTTCATCTAGTGTTCCATGTAGCTGGTGGAGAAGCTGCCATAAAAATAAGGAGATGGATATTTAGTTTTACATGTTAGAACTTTGAGCGTTCAGGATCCTGTGACTCTGAGTCATGCTTTTGTTCTCTGAGATATGTTGGCGTCCCTTCCAGCTCCACTTCTCTGCATTATCCTGCAGTTCAGTTACTCAGATTAAAACACATTTCTAACCCCCACTTTCTTCCTCTACTCAATGCTGCCATGTGTTCCACTGATAAAACCTAGTTAGTATGGGTGCAATGCCATGAGGTGGGTCTCATGACTGGAACATGAACATCTATGGCAGCAGCTTGATTTGGGCAAGTGGAGTGGGGTAAGGAGGTGCTGCATGTCATGGTGGGCACAGCTCGGTCTGCTAGTGCTGAAGGCTTCTGGTGAACACTGAGCTTTACCTACGCACATGGCTCACATCTGCAAAATTCTGAAAGAGAAGCCAGTGACTGCCTCTTACAGACCATGTGGTCATTGTATGTAACTGCCCAGGACATCTATTTGGTAGTATTAAAAAGAAGGAAAAAAAAATCTTCCATGACTTCAGTTTGGATTTGCTAGGTATGTAATGCTGAACTCTAAAAATAAGAGCCAGCTTTTAAATACAGAAAGCCTTGCACCCAGGGGTGTAAGTTAAAATACAAATTCACTCTAACGGGGCAAGAGGAGTGCTATATGATTTTGTTACCTTATGCAACGAAAACCAAGCATGAAATTATTAAAGGAAAAGAGTGAGCCAGTTCTCTA
>WEIS01083627.1:0-70352 GCA_013389965.1 Todus mexicanus
GAGCTTGAGACAGCTGAGCCTTGAAGAAAAAAAAGGTAGAAAATTAAGCCGAGGACATATTTTGGGGTGTTTAATAAGACTACACTCCTCCCTCTCGACCACAAAAAGCCAAAAAAAGGGCAGGATGATTTTCACAGCATTGAAAAGGAATTCTAAACATTGACTCTTGTTATGCCCCCTATCAGCATCCCACTCCATGAGACAACCCTGTCCCAAAGAGCCTGCAGCCCACACATGCAAGAAAGAAGAGGAAATCCACTGAATTAGCTGCACCAAATTTCAATCCCATTGTCCAGGCAGAGAACTGTGCTTCCTCTCCATTTCTTTGGAGAGAACACAAGGAATTCACTTTTATTAAGAGGGAATTTGAAGAATCTCAATCCAGAGTGGAGCTATCAACCTGACTCAGGGAAGCTGCTCTCACAGAGCTTTGTTTATGAAAAGGGATTTTAAACAAAATGGGTATTTTGGAGACGGTTAATGAAGCCACATACGCTACTTGAGTACTCTTATTTCCCATATCTTTTATTTCACAACACTTCAGTAGCCTGCAAACAGCCTTCCTCTGCTTAGCAGAAAGCCCAAAATCTAGTCACAACCGATGGCAGAGCAGCTCATTTAAATAACATAAACAAATAAGACAAGAGCTAAGAAAACTTTCCTACAAACTAATTCACGTAATTTCAAGCAGATAGCCATTAAAACCCTCCGGAGTCCCTCTTAACAATCTCTCATCACACATGAAATGGGTCTTTTGAGGACTACATACAAACCAGAGACAAGCAGCAAGCAGTTTATTACAATGAAAAGGAAAATTGTTAAGTTTTGAAGGCTAACCGCACTGAAATGCAAGCAAACGAAAAAATTAGTCTTAGGGCTCAGCACAGCAGAAGTTCAATCTTGCAAACAAATAAGCAACCAGTTCAAGACTTCTCTGGCCTCAGACTTCAGCGGAAACCGAAAAAATTACACATCCTTGCTGTGCAGGGCTGAGGATTACGTGACGTTACTTAAGGAACAGCCACTCAAATAAGATGAAAAGGATTTTAATACAAGCATGAGACCTGGGCACAAGGAAATGAAACACACTCATTAAACGAGGCAGGAGATGCCAGTCCCAACCCAACACAGGGTGCATGTACAAGCAAGTAAGAAGAAAAAATGAAATAAAGTTTGATGCTGAGACATCAGGAAACTATAAATTTGCAGACACCTCGGAATGACTTTTCCCCACTACTACTGAATCAGGTAGAATCACACCAGCAGGCTGGAGCCAGAATAGAGTCCCATGGAGAAGAATTAGAAAACATGCCTTGAGATGTTATTTATGAGCGATGTCTGCATAGCCTTTGCAAAACACCTCAAGACTAACTTAATATTTTTGATCCAAACCAATCCCAACTTCTCTGGATATTTATTAGCCATACTTATATGAAGATAACCTTTAAATGGGAACTACTGGCCTATTCTATGACATATTTACTTACTGTAGCTACTATCCCTGAATTTGAGGGTCACATCTCTGTTCAGCCTCCTGTTCATACAGACTTCTATCGAATCACAGAGTAATTCAAACTGGAAGAAGTTCAATCCCCTGCCCAGAGCAAGGTCAGCTCCACATGCATTCTCAGGGCTCTTGGTCAGCTGGGTTCTGAGTATCACCAAGAAGGTGAACTCCAAAACCTCTCTGACTAATCTATGCCAAGCTTTGGTCAGCTTCACAGCAGAAATATTTTTCATTATAATATAAAGACTTCAGTATCATAGGCATCTGTTTAGCTAGATGGGTATAAGAGCATTTTAAAGTACACAGCCTTGATAAAACTCAGAATAAAAGAACAGAAGAGACCCTGACACATTTTACATCAGGAAGAGGCTGCAAAAACTTTTAGACAGGAGAGTGATAATACAAAGAGATGGGAGAAATCAGAAATACAAGCAAGAAATATTCCATACATATGATATGGCTTGAGGAAAATAACCAAACCTCTCAAGCTGTTAGGCCAGCAGAGACCTAGCGGCAAACCTGGACAGCAAGTCCAAACCAGTAGCATGATAACGGCAGATCAATATGATTTGGAGAAGCAATCAGATAAGAATTAAATCACAAATTCGGTTTTTCTTCATTGCATTTATTTCTAGGCAGCTCATCTCAAAGAGAAAGAGCAGCTAACTAGTGGGAATTCAGAGAAGAGCAACTAAACTTACTAGATTGCTGGAAGAAATGATTTATGAAGATTAAAAGATTTTAAAACGTATGGTTTGACTACAACTCTCACAGAAGAGCAAAAGGGACATATTTAATGCACTGAGAGCTGCTACAATGACACAGCTGGAAACAAGAAGGTTTTTCCAGCCCAGCTGATGCTGCCTGATGTGCTCACAGGACAGAGCTGGGACCCTCCTGACTTGCCTGCTCCCTGCCCGTGCCCACNGACCCCGGCACCGCGGGCATGGGAGGGTTGTCTGCAGCAGATGCTGGAGCAGTTTGACAGTCCCATCTCAGAGTTTTGCCCTGGGAAAGCAATGTCCTATTGATATGTAGTTCAGCTCTGTTTTATGCGTTTTTCAATTGATCACGTTCACCTTGGTATCTCTGGAATCTCTCAGTAGGATACTTGCATGTTGAATTTTCAGACTATGCATAAAAGTTCACTTAAAGCTCCAAGGAAATTCTCATTACTTAATACACATGTTAAATTCCCATGGATCGCTGAGCTCAAGCGTTAAGAAATCTGATAAGCAAACAGATATTAAGAATCAAATATACAAATACGTTTAAAGTCCAATTTGCCCACTAAAGGCAGCACAACCAGGTAAGAGAAAATCAAGTAGAAAAGCAGAAGGAAAAAAAAAAAATCCTCTCAAGTATTCAGTCAATTACATTAAGCCTTCAGAAAAGGAGTTTGTCAATTCAAAACATTAATCTTACATGACAACACAGCCTAATCTACTGTCAATGCTACTGTCATCCTCAAAAGAGAGTGGCAGGAAAGGCAAGATAACCTGTGCTCCGGCCTCGCCGGGATACTGCAGCTAGGGGCTGAAAGAGGAGCAGGAACGGTTTCCAAGGAGAGGAACCGATTCAGCTCCTACGGAGACATTTCTGAATTGTTTAGCTTGCTTCCCCACATCAATAATTCGTCTTCCACGCCTTCCAAAAGTCATCCTTCACTGACAGCGCTGGAGGAAGACGGTTTAATGAATGAAACCAAAGCGATCTGGTGGTTACAATGCAGATGTTAACGCCAACTGCATCAACAGCCCCGCACCTCTTCTCTGGGGGCTGAATGTGAGCTGACTGCCCTGGCTGATAAGCAAGCAGCTCAAATGTGAGACTCACTTGTAGGAAAAAATTAGCTACTCAATCTCTAATGAACAGCCTTTCTCTACACAACAATACCCTCCGCTCTACAAGCAATTAGCAAATCGAAGTGCTCTCTTTGTGGACCTGCATTAATTTACTCCTCGATGTTGCACATTAAATAGCTCATAGGTACAGCACAGCACAGTAGTAGCAACAGCCAAAGCCATAAAATTAAAGCTTGCCTCGAAGAGTTAGGGAAGTAAAATTATGTGTGCTGCATACAGGGAATAAATCAAAACAGCCTTCATTTGGAAACATCATTTCAGTCTTATGCTTTCATCAAAAAACATGATTACCTTAACAGTCACATTAATACAACATAGGTACTTCACAAGCGAGAGAAACAAGCAGCACATTCACTACCTCAAGTTAAAAAGAGTCATTTTTATTCTTCCTCATCAGGGTGAAATACCTGAGAGTATACAGAGTTGCCTATGCTGGGGCTGTGCTTTCACAGCTATAAATCCAAACTGTGGATCTCCAGAAGGAAGGCCACTGGCTAGAAGGGCAGCACTATCGCATGGGAGGGGAGGAGGAGGCGGCACAGCCTGGCAGAGCTGCAACACAGCTGCAAAACGTGGCATTTTTACAGCACGCCGAAGCCCAACGTACCCTTAGCAGGATCTCATATTCAACAGTTGTATGCAAATTCAAGTCAAGTGTGATGATTGGCAAATTTAGGTATAATGGTAATTAATAGCTATTTCAAATTAATTAACTTCTAAGATAAATTCTTGCCTCTCCTCTTTGAGAAAGTTAACACACAATTTAAATTTACAAGGATGTATCAGCTACCGAAAACAGAACTACGGAATCTTGTGTGTTCTAACACACCAAAGCATTTTGGTTTCCTTGTGCAGGCTCCCCCCACCCCCTGGGTAATTTCACAGTAACTTATTTATCTGATCACTTACAAAAGAAGATAGAAGATGAAGCTTCTTGGCTCAAGCTAGAGGGCTTTAATGTGTGGCTAAAGTGTGATGTGACCCACGGCAGGGTCCAAGTCAGCTTATCTTATCTGATGCCATAAGCTGGGGAGGAAGGAGAGAAGAGCACATCACCTCTTTCTATCAGATTCGGGAGACATGAGGAAAATACAGTGCATCGAAGCTGCCACGGAAATACCCAAGGAGACCTGAAAACATGGCTGCACTCGCAGGCCAGTTCTGATAATGAAAGTACTGACTGCAACATTTAGAATTCAATCCAATCTAAATCCACGCAGTTCTCAGCACCACGCTGATGAGTTACACGGAATATCATGAGAACACTTTGAAGAAATAGTCGCACTCGCTAATTCTCTCTCACACAGATATTTTTATATGATTCTTGTAGGGAAAACAGGAGGAAAACTTTGATTTCACAAAAGCCACAGACAGCTTAGTGACAGGGGTGGCAGAGACTCAGACAGAAGTAACTCATCAGACACTTGCAGGGAGGCTCCAGTTTATTTGCATACTGTGATCCTGCATTTGAAAATATTGTGAGAACCAAAATCAAATTTTCATTACTGTTTAATGTGAAATTTCCCCTGTGGGACTCAGCTTTCAACAGTTAATGCATACATTCGCCTGTTTATACTTCGAATTTATATAGCCATTTATACCATGCTAGCCGCTACCTTCCGCCTTCAACCCATTAGCAGCCCATTACTGCAGACTGGGCGCAGCACAGTATTGTTTCGGCATCTCTGAAGCGCGCTACAAAATTATGCTGGGTTAAATGGTCATTTCTAATTTACAATATTTTGACACTTTGCAGATGAAATTACTGATCTTTCACAAAATTTCATCAGTTGAGATTACAATCAAGAGGACAGTTTAGTACCAGACATTGCTAAACAATTTCCTCGCTGCTTTACAGATTCAATTTTGCTGTTCTCAAGGAAGTTCTCCTGGTTATAAAATCAAATGCACATCCTTTATGAAGTGGGGAATAAGAGCTACAAATAAACTCTGGTGTTGTCCCAACAGCGTCGAAACCATATTATTTTATAGGGGCTGCACTGGAGGTGGTGGGGGGCTTGATCTGATGCAAAGGTGAAGGGGAAAATTTCCTGACAACTTCTGAACATGTTTTAGAAATTTATATGCAGTGAAGTGACTCTGACTTGCAAAAAAGCTGCAACAGGCAAAAGAGAGACCATTACTTACTGCCATAATTTATATCATGTGGATAGGCTTACAGCTCAACATGTGTCTCGGGCCACAGCTTATGTGGTTTTCCACGTAATTTATTCCTTCTTAATTTTACCCCAAGCTAGGAGAGGAAACTAGAATGCCTGTGAGCCAGATGTGCCACATCTCCAGGGACTGGGCATCGCAGCAACACCCAGGGACCGAAGGCTACTGCCTTCTGCAGAGTAGCAAAGGGTGTTTTTTCATCCAAAAAGCAAGAACTGCTACTTCTTTGAGAACCAGTTTTCTACTGGATTTGATGTGCAGCAGGGAAATGTCGCCCCCAAGTGAGACACAAAAAGCAGCTGGCTATCAAAATGAAGGATGAATAAAGCAAAGGCTCTTGGGTGCTAAACAAAAAAGTGATACTGCAAATCGAAAAATTGCTGAAGTCATAGTTATAATTACTGAAGATATAGGGAAAATGTCTGCAAGATGGGCTTCTGTCAACACACTGTAAAGATTTACTGGACAAAGAGCTAATAACCAAACCTCTCCCTTGCTTTTAAGTCTCAAGGACAGACCAATCTCTCTCCTTCTCTTTTAAGAGACACAGTCACTTCATAATGTCAAGAATTCTTGACAGTAAGCTTATTATCATGAAATCACTCCACACACTCACTGGTTAAGCAATGAGATGGGGGTGTAAACAAAATCACTGAACAACTGATACGAGAAAGATGATAGGATTTCACGCAGAAATTGCCCGCATCCTGGCAAGTCTCTTGACCTAGCTTAAAATAAGCTGCATAGTTCTGCAGCAGAGACCTGGCTTTTGTTCCCACTCTGCCTCTCAACTGCGGAGAGACCCAGGACAAAGTACTAAACAATCTGAAACTCCTTTTTTTCTCTCCCTCTCTAATGTAAAGATAATACTCACTCTGTAGAATCATTCAAAAATCTTTGACTGCAGGTAATCTCTGTGCAGTACCACTATTGACACTAAACGCACCTGATGGGTTGCACCACTCAGGCAGTAAAAGGATTAGGCACCATATTATGTGCAGAACTCAAGGACCTCCACGTTCAGAGGTGGCAGTAACCTCATCTCCCTGATCCTCAAAGCAAAGGTGACCTTCACAACTGCAGTAAAACGTAAAACTTGGAGAAAGAGTCTGAACTTCTCAAGGTCTATTCCATTAACATTGTTCACATCATCTCCCAGGCAGATATTGTCAGGTAAGGAACACAGGACCAAAGCAAACTGGGAGATGGAAAAATGCAGAGCATTCTGTTCAGGAAAGGATGAGTCCCTGGAGATCAGCCCTATGCCAGGCTGAAACTCATCCAAGGAAACCTGGTAGGTGCAGGTAAGCAGCTCAGGTGTTACCAGATTTTTCATGTGACAAAAAAGGACCAGATCTGCAAAAACAACATCTCAAAACAAGCATTTGTTGCTTTACTCTCTGAGCTGCAGCTGAGGTTGAGGTGAGATTGAGAGGCAACAGCTGAGCAACTCCACTCTCCTCCTGTTTTCCCTTGATGTTTTCGTTCAACACCTCGCTAAAACAGAGACCAAAAGATTAGCATGACTCTGCTGGGAATAATATACTTTTGTGATAGGTCTCCTTCCCTCCATCCTAATCAAATGGTGCTGCAGCCCCCAGGGAGAGAACACAGTGCCAGACAAAAAAATGTGAGTTTGCAGCTGCTTCCTCAACAGCAAAGGGCAGCCTGACTGATGAAACTCTGCCAAGCCAATTGCTTCGAGCATTATGCAGTCGGCCAGTACAGCATCTCTCGGACACACACGAGTGACTGCCGGATGCTGATGGACTCTCCAAAGGAGTCATTCCCCATGACTAGAACACCCATCAGAGAAGCCTCTGCCACTGACATTCTCTTCGTGGCCTCAGAAATATTCCTACCTCAGAAAAGCAGTTGAGTGTGTAGTCATAGCAGGGAGTTCCTTCTTTTCTGCTGCTCCCCTAACAAAATTTCAACCCAACAGCAGAAAGATAACCTGGCATAAAATCTGTCTGTTGAAGGACAACAGGCAAGAGGGGTTGGACTAGATGACCTTCAGAGGTCCCTTCCAACCCAAACCATTCTCTGATTGTTGCTGTAGGACGAAGGCACCGCACGAGCTGCGTGCGGCTTTACCCGGTTATTTTAGCTCGTTAATAACCCAAGCTGCCAATTACAAGTTGTCTCACCGCACACCCCGACTCAGAATTACGGGGTGAGAGGAGAAGCCGTGTCAGGGAAATGTTTTGGATATAAAGAAACCAAATTCNCAAATCTTTTGGAGAACACTAAAGAGAATTAATTTTACTGTGCTGTCATCAAATCTCTAAATCTGAAATGAAGGGATACCAGCACCAGATTCTGAATTAATGTAGCAGCTTTGGAAATCTGGTTATTCACTGCTATTTAAGCGATCTGAAAAAAGCAGTTCTGGGATCCAGTGAGAACAATGTTTTCTTTAGGTTGTATTAACCCTTCTTGAGCTGGGAAGCAGTGCTAGAGATTGCAAGCAGAAGACACAGTAGCTAACTGGAACAGAATCATTAGACGTAATAACAAAGTTGGTTGGGGAACGGAGGAAGTAAATGTTTGTGTATTTGTTTTATTTTCTGGCAAAATTTTAACTCCAGCAATTCTTGGGGTTTTTAATTCCTTCTGTTTCCTTTAGATTATCAGTAGAATAAGTATAAAAAAAAAAAAAATCAGCACTCACCAAACCCAGAAAAAGGGAATCTCAGAAACTAAAAGTGGTGGCAATATGACTACCAAATTGCAAACTTTTCTGCCACTCCTTCCTAGAATTTTTTCCAGTATCACCTCCCTAGGTCTAGGTTCTCTCCCTGTCAGTTGCCTCCAACTAGGTTTGATAGCTAGAGGGAAAGAAACGACATTTAGTTGATGAAGTCGGTAAATTAGCCAACGAAAATGTTCACTCATCCATTCATCAAAAAAAATGGTGGAATTACATCTCTACCTAAAAAAGCCCTTCTAATTTCAGCCCAATGAGTCAGCACTGCTGCATCTCATCACTAAGAATGATTCATTGTCACCGCACTTCTCAAAGTCAAGAATAAGGTATTCACCCCAATTCACTGTCATCTCATAACTACTCTGGATCCAGACACTGTGCTTGTTCACAGTACTGTTATAATGATTTATGTGAGTGTGTCACTTCTAATTTAAAGGTATAAAGAGCTATCGTCAGTCTACCAACCATAAAGCAACATTTTCTTTTCAGTGGGCTGACAGTTGAATACCTGTTAAAGATTCTTGCTTGCCAAGAAGTGTCTACGGCCTACAAGGGTGGCAATGCTTCTGAAAACACGAGTGGATGGTCAGAATATTTGGAGAGAAACCCTAATACTTAATCATGAGTTAAAAGAAGCTTTTCAGGGGAGTTAGAATCTAGATAGAAATTCAGACCAAAGCGGTATGGATGGAAAAAGCCTCTGCCCCAAGTGGAAACCATGGCGAGGAAGAGTTTTGTGCATGGATCAGACCTCAGACAGAAGGTCTGTAGCTTGATGAAACAAAGAACACTGGAAGCTAAGCAGCAGCACAGCTGTAGTTTTCTTTTTATACAAGTCTCCTGATATCACAGTCACTTTCTAACCCTTCTGACTACTTAAAATAAGGCTACTGAACAACTCACTGTTAGTACCCCTGAGTAGTTAATGGCAGTACCTTCCTCTAAGCTGCCCAAGGCTCCTTGGCAGCTGGTGGCATATGGTGATAGTTCAGAAAAGATGTCTTTAATGGTATGTGTGTGCTGTGAGCCCTGTCCCTGACCAGATCTCACTGCTGTCCCCACAAACACACTCCCAAGAGGAGCCCTCAGGCGTGTCGGCACACTTCCCAGTGCAACCGTTGTGAGCCAGCCGACAAATGCCATTGGAGAAGAGAAGATCTGTGTTTAAATCAAACCTTTTTTTTTCCCTTCTGGGTTAATTTTAATCTAGTTTGGCTCCTTGTCCGGGTTCTCTGTACTACTGCACAGGTTGTGCTAGCTCAAATAAAGGTCAAGGAGGGGTTTAAGCCAGCAGTACCCTTGGGTTGCAAAATTATTGCCAGTGTATTTTCGGCATCCAGCAGAGCAGTGGGTAAAATGCATACACCTCAGAGGGTCTCCAACAAATTTCAAACACTCTTGGAAGTTGCTAGGTAACAACATTCACCCCCCAGACAAGATTGTGCAATGTTTGCTCTGACAAAGCAATGCTTGTTCTGCCATTGCTTCTGCCCTGGGAACGTGTCTGCAGAGGATCTGTCTCCTCTGCTGCCAGAGTATTTCCAGTCTCTAGTCTGGGTGTTTAGTTGGATTTTGCTCAATAAAGCAAACACTACATTTTAAACATAGCTATTATAATTAGCAGAAGCTCATTGCTCAATTCCCCTTCCAGACAGGGATTTCCAAATGTCACAGTGTGCTTAGCACAGCTGATCTATGCCGACGGCTGCTCTGCACATGACTGACCTCGGAGGGTCCAGAGCAAAGCATCAAGTCCTACCACAGGAGGTGAGATGAAAAAATAATAATTAGGATAATTTGTCCTCCTTCATCCTGTACCTTCACTTTCTTGTATTATCCGTAGAGCACTGCGAGTAAGGCACCTTTAGCAGAGAGGCTCTCCTCTTTGATGCAGGTTTATTCACTTTCGAGGCCAAGCAGGAATTTCTCTTGGAATTTTATACCTGCTCTCTGGGTCAGCTCCCCAGGATGACTCTGCCTTGTCATGGTTGTCCTGCCTGTCTATCAGAGAATAAAACCAAAGAGCAGTAAGGGGGGAACAAAAAAAAGGGAAAAACAAAAATAAAACCAAACTAGTATGGCTCCAGGCTGTTAAAGCGTTTTTTTTTAAACCAGAGGTCCTGGCAAATACAGAGACCCCATTTAAAACAGTATTAGCTTTCTAAATCTGTTTTGCAAAAGCAAAAACAACTTTAGTCCTTACCAGTAATAGGAGGCATTAAAACCCCAAGACAAGCAAGGTGTCTTTTCCCAGCATACACTTAGCCACAACGAAGAGCTCCTACCCTTGAAGGAGAAGGCTAGCACTTGCATGTCCAGGTACTGCAGAAATCAGTGGTTTCCAGCCTCCTTACAGTCAAGCTTCACTTCAAAAAACCCTGGTAATGCTCCACACCTCAGCATGTCCCAGCAGAAGTCCAGCTGAGTTTATTAATGTAAGTCACATGCAAAAATCTCACCTGCCATGTAATTGCACTTCACCCACAACTCCCATCTCACTGTTTAGGATAAAGTTGGGATACACTGTTTGGGATAAACTTCCTGCACCTATCCAATGCCCCACGAAGGACTGAAGATGATTAGCATCAATCCCGTTCAACAAAGGAGAAACCAAAGCACAAAGATCGTGTGTCTTTTCAAGGCCACAGATGCATTAACAATTTAAAGTTACAACATTCTACCTCATCAGATTTGCTCTACAAATAGACTAAGATTTAGAGGCAAAATTTGCCTTAAGTTGTGAAGGGGTGGAGGGGCGAGAAAAAAAAGAAATGAGCTAACAGCAACTCTGTCCAAACACATTCCTTACACTGAAAAAGTAAAAAATCTTCCAAGATAACAACTGGAAGAAAAAAACTTGTGTAAAATACATTTTTACCACCCTCAAATAAAAGCAAATGTCTCTGCACAGCATGGTCATGCTCCTATAACTTTCTTGAAGAGGAGTAAAACTCTTCTACTTTTATTTGAGAATTTATTCAAAATAAACAAATCCCAATGGAATTCAAGCACACTACAGAGGCTCCAGCAAAAAAAATCATAAAAAAGCAAGCAAACTAAAAAGATCCTCTCTTGGCACGCTCCTCAAAGAAGGATTCACCACATTTCTAATTGACTGCCACCGCAGCTTAAATGAATCATCTATAAATAGGCAACAAATGCAAAGCAAGCACTTGAAGGAAACAGCAAGATGGTTTTTTTGTTTTCTCTTGTTATTGCTTAATGGTTTGTTGGGAAGGAGATGGCTAACGAGGCAGAAGAAATGTGGTAAACACATACAGAAACAGAAGAGGCTGGGGTGAGGGAAGGAGGGATAAAAAAGACACAAAGACATTCAAATGTATGAAGTGCACAAATATGGTTTTGCCTCCAGTTTTCAGGAAGACTGAAGAATGGCAGAAGGCACAAAGCTGCTTCAGAACATGAGTTAGTACCTCAAGTGTGACACTTGAGGTAAACAAAGTCCAAGAGACAAAGAAGTAATAAGAGAGGCAGCATCTATCACATGGAAAACACAACACCCAAGCAT
Organism: Todus mexicanus; assembly: GCA_013389965.1. Taxonomy (NCBI): domain Eukaryota; kingdom Metazoa; phylum Chordata; class Aves; order Coraciiformes; family Todidae; genus Todus; species Todus mexicanus. Next base: position 11,790 of record WEIS01083627.1, read on the forward strand.
GATGCTGGTGTGGTTCACTCAGAAGCAGCACTCAGGTTCGATGTTTTGGTGGAAATCCTTTCTCTGGGGAAACTGAGGCTGGTATTTAGAGCATGAGTACACAGGGAAAACATGCTTGGGATTTACAACTGAGGATGCCATGAAGATCCCCACATGGCCACAACTTGAAGAAGGTTTTTATGTTATCAATAGAATCTTCTCTGAAAACTCAAGCTCCCATGGGCCATCTTGGACTAATTTCTAGTCTTTTCTACAGATCAGATTCAACTTACTATTAAGTGCAGTCATTAAAGTAAAGCACTGGAAGTGTTCATGCAGTCAGCTTGTGGTAAGTTATCCAAAACGGGAGTGAACTCAGAACTATTAAAGTTAAGCAGCCATCCACAAGAAAAGTGAAAATACTCATACCAATGAGCAACAGAGATGGGGGAATCTGAGTCACTTCCAGAGAGGATCTAGTTTCTGGAAAGCGTTTGCAAGAAAATTTCTAATAAACCCAATTTTATAATATTGAATAACTGTTTCTCAAAATAATTGGAACTTCTATTTCACAGCTCTTGTTCCAACCTGTCTGTTCGCTCTCCTCCTCCCTCCCACAGCTAGTCTGACTGCCCACAACATCCCCAGTCTCCAGCTTTCTGGCATTCATCACAGCAGCCAACTTAATTATCCTTTTTTAATTACTCCTCTTAATCCTGTGCTCCTTTTTTCAAGCCTGAAGGAGGCTCTCACAGAATCCAAGGAGAGGAAAACCTTCTGCTTTCTCTTTCCAAGGAGTTTGACTAACTTAAAGGTCCTTCACTACTCCTGTGCAGTTCTTCTTTGCAACTCTGCGGCAGCTCTTGTCCAGGACGAGGAGTCTGTCAGAAAGCAGCCCAGGACCTCCTCAGAGCCTTCTCCTCTATGGGAACAGAGTTACAGCTTTCTCAAACTAAATAATTTCCTCCTGTAGGAAGGTGGAGCAGGCTATCAAAAATGGCCTGTAAGCCAAACTTTTAAACTCCCTCACTTAGTATCTTCCCTTAATTAAAAAAAAGGGTTGGAAAGGGTATGCAAAGGGAAAAAAACCCCAAACAAAACAAAAAACAGCTGTGGTGACAAACAGAACAAGTAAACAAATCATCCTTGCATAGCACAGGCATGATATATATTCTGTGTTTGCCAACAATCAGGTTAGTTTACACTGCGAAAACTTTCAGGAGAGCATAAAGTGTGGGATTAATCAATCTGGGGCCAAAGTCCTCTGTTTATCCATAAAATAAAGCAGAAGGAACAGAAGAGTGTATTTCTTTGCACTGCCCCATCAGTGCTTCTCCATTTTGGGCTGAAAGGATTAACTCCGGAGGGAGGACTGCAATTTTCTTAGACATGGTCCATTCGTTCCTTGGCCCTTCTGCTGAGACTGCCAACAAAGATGCCAGACACGATGATATTTCTGAGATGCGAGTGTTTATCTTCTCCGAGTGAACCAAACAGCAACTCATTTCAGGAAAGCAATCCAACAACTCACAATCGCTCCTCGCTCTAGCAAATGCAGACTGACAAGGCAAAAGGTGAAACAGCTTGATGGTCCCATTAGAACCCTACGTGTTCCCTCGCACCTGAATGCCTGTCTAGCAAATCTGTGCTACAGAAGCATAAAAGATCTCTATTTGGCAAGGAAAGGAAAGAAGTCATAACATATGCCAAAACGATCGCAGTTATTAAGTCCCACCACAGAGGTACAAGATGTATTGAACTGCTGGTCCATGGCACAGCACGGGATGCTCTGAGGTTGGGAGCTCAGTTTCGGAGGCATGCACAGGCTGGCTGTGGACGGGCATCCCAAGGACTGCAGGGAGAACACGCACTGCTAAAGCTGCTGGCAAAATGACATCAACGACAGAGCCAGGGTAAGGCAACACGGAGCAGGACAGATAACTCCCTCTGTAAATACCTGCAGGTCAGAATTGTGAACACTGTGGGGTTTTTTCAACCTTCTGGTCAAACTTAATTTTTCTTTCTTCTTGACCAAGCAGATAAATAGTTATGAAGATTCACTTCAGCCTAAAAGCAGCTGACCTCAGGGCAGTACCAGCTCGGTTGTCCATCCTAGGCTGATACATGCCAGAATGGTGACTCACTCTTTGTGAAAGAGGCCATATAAGATGAGCATATCAAATGTACATTTGCTGTAGGAGTGGCTGAATTCATGCCATGCACCAGCTCCCATGATGCTCATGAAGACTCGAGCATGACCTTTTCCCTCTCTAAACTCCCTTTGCTGTTCAGAAACAAGAACAAGTAGAATCCAAAGAGCAAGTGGAATGCAACAGAAACCAATATCCGCAATAATTACAGCAACATGTAAAGTGTTGATGGGCTGTAGAAATCAGATACAATGAATTTGGGGCTTGCCTGGTCTAAATAAAAAGGTGCTCATTAACTTGAGAGGAAATGCCACTTACAAATGATAAGGTCATGCTGAACTGTGAAGATAAATGCCATTTCTCTATATAGCTGTGATAGTCTGTCTTCAGAAATGTACATAAACAGCAAAGCAATAAAAAGCCTGTAGAAATAGCCCAGGACACTTATTTTAAAAGCATGAAGTCAGTCATACAGAGCTCTTTAGATGTGCTCTCCTGAACATGCATTAGGAACACATATGTATGTATACACGTGTATTTACATTGTGCTTTTTAGTAGCAGTAATAAATTTTAAAAAAACAAAACAAAACAAACAACTGACACTTTCAAAGGTATGTTTTGGTACCATGTATGTTGAAAGACTAATCACGCATTTTATCTTGTTATAAACATTCCCAGGAATTACATACATCTGCATAGGTAGTTCTGAGCTCATCACGAGCCCCCAAGCAGCCTCTGCCAAGAGCAATGAGCAACTCTACTTCAAGTAAATACCACACATAACGCTAACAATGTTCCTCTTCTCAGCAGCTCTGTGTGCTGCCACGCTGCAGCTGAGATGCAGTTAAGTACACTCAGATGATCTTCAAGCAAGTGGTACAGTCAGAGCAACCTCCACCTCCTAAGAACGGCAGTATCAGAGGCCCGGGGGGTTTCCTTGCAGCATCTGCAAGTGGGTGCTCTTAACCTTTCATACCCACACATACTGAAGGCAAAAAATGAGTGAACATGGTCTAGCCACTGCTTGAAGGTTCCCACCTAGAGAAACATCACTCCTAACTGTCCATAACACCTTTCCTCATCCAAAAGGTACACGATGCTTCAGAAACCAGCAATCTTATTTTGCTAGGTGTAACTAGACCCACAGAGGTCAAAAGAGCACATATTTTACCTGAATTTTCGAGAAATCAGGTCAGGGAACTGATCTATCCTAAGATTCACTAATGAAATGACCTCACAGAAAAGGGAATAAAGTAGATGACTAGAAAGTGAAGAACACCTCTGTATGAACTGTTGAAAAAATTAAATGTAGTCAGAATATAATTGCCAAAGGTAGGCTTGGTAACAACTAGCTTAGCAATAATACCTGTAACATAAAGATCATCGGTGTGGTCTCTCTATCATTAGGCCAGTTCTCAACTGCATTTTACAGCCCTGACTTTAAGAAAAATGCAGAGTTTCTGGGCTCTGAAGGGATATTCCCATACATTAATACTGATACAGACATTCACCATTACTTTGTGGACATAAATAATGCATGGTGGCAGTCTTTACACAAAGAAGCCTCAAAAACCCTTCCCATTACACAAGATATTCTGGATAAAACAACCTCTATAAAATAATCACTCTGTTCCTGTTCATAGCTGCTGAATATATCACTGGAGTTTTATACACCAATAATAGTGTAATGTGTAATCCTTCAAGCTTCTTGTTGACTTCCTTTAAAAATAAAAATATTCATGTTTAGTAACTCTTCCAAGAACCAGTTTTCCCATGGAAAATGAGCTGTTTCTACAATTTTCCAAATGGCAGTAACATTGATGTTACAAGAACTCCTGTTTGTGAATCTGACATGTGGAATGCAGGCAAAAGTACACAGAACAGATAAAAATCAATGCTTTAAACCAGAAATCAGCTCTGTTTTTCATGTGGTCTTGGATAGAACTGAAATTTAAGTGTACATCTGTCAAAGCTATAGCCATTACAGACATTTAAACAAATTGAAAACATCAATCAATTCAATATGTCAAATCGATGTGTGATACATTTCCTATCTCTGTTACTGTCACTGGAGCTGGATCCATGGCATGTGTATTGTACAGTAGCACTGGCTGCTTTATTAAACAGCATAAATACAATTCAAAAGAAAAACGCTACAACTTACATCACAAGAAGACTGCGGTTTTCCCCAAAACTCAGGGCTTCATTTGTTTTGCTGAAAAACTTCTAGCACAATCAAAGCGCGTTTGCTATTAACACTGATAAAAGCAAATAGATAAAGCCTCTGAGAAAGCAAAGACCCTGAGAAAGCAGAATTGTTCCTTGCAATTTACTTGGACCACCCCTGAACAGAGGAGATCTATATCAACAGCTTAGTTTTTATTCACAGCTTGGTGGAAACCTCTATTTGCTGGCTTTTTCACTTACTCTGTTCCCAGCCCTCCCCAAATATTAGTAGGCTAGTCACTTTTAAGTGAAGAAGAAAGAGAGAATTCCAGCAACGTTCCTTTAAATTCTGTCCAAGTTAAGACTTGCAGTGGTGCCCTACTCTAATTCATGACCTTCATAGGAAACCAAGCTGAGGAAATGGAGATGCTGCAGCGATGGACAAACCAGTCCATATGGGAAGACAAGGTGAACATCTGGGAGCAAATGCAACTCAGTAATGGAGAAATACCAAGGGTGAATAATTGTGTGTTCTGATATAAAACAATTGCAACTGGTTCTTGTGTTGAGGTAGCATTCAATTAATTGTCCTTAAGCATCGTGCTCAACCAGGCTTTCTAGACTAACCAGTTCCCTGAAGAAGTACCTCTTCTGCTACTGGTAATTAAGGCTCAAGCAATCAATGTGCTTCAAAAAGAAAACCAAGACAGCAACAACCGTTGTTCTAATTGCCACAATAACCAAAGAACTAAGTGGATTAAAGTGGATCTTACAGTCTTTGCAAACTGCAAAGAACAGGAGCTTTAGGATCCACAAGAGCATGGGAAGAAGCTTGTGTTGATGTGGTTTTCTCAAAGCACTTTTTCTGTTTATATACTGTAACTATTTGGGAACAGGATTTGCACAAAACTCTGTAGTTGGAGCCCATAGAAACACAGCTGGTAGGAAAGTGTTGAGCCATGTAAGAAGCCCATATGTAGGCCCTGCAGGAAATCTCTGGGATCTTTACAGCATGTTTTTAAATTAAAAATAATCATTAAAAATATCAATCCCTCTTTCTAACAGGAGATCATTAACATGAATTAAAAGATGACATGAAAACACTTATAAATACATCCTTTAAATAAATTATGCGGAGATTATGTAATTATTCTGAAATGAAGCACTACAAATCACAGAATTCAAATCCAATCATTATAAAAATCAACAAATCTCAACAAGTTCAGAACATCTCTCAAGATGCCCAGATGAGCACTATTTAATGTCATTAATACAGCGCAGCGTTAGGGAGCAGCTAAAATTTCTGTGGCTGTTTCCATGTAACACATTATCCCCATGTGCAATCTTTGCTTTTATTTTTTCATGAGATATTTACCTCCTTTCTTCCCGGGAACTGCTTGGTTTCCACGAGCTGTCAAAGCTTTCATCAAGGTGAGAATGTTCCTAAGTAGTATTTCAAATAATTAGGAGAGATTTAGCAGCAACCTTATGTCTGTGCTACCATTGAAGTCTGAATCACCAATAGAGTTCAAAAAATAGAAGATATACTGGCCTGAAAGCACCTCTGGGAAATCCAACATAAACAAACCTAGTTGTTAGTTTGGAAAGAAACTGGCCAGGACTAGCCAATTTTCCCATCCCTAACGAGCCAGGCAATAAAATATTTATCTGGTGGGGGTCATGAACACCTACCACACACTTCAGGTAACTTCAGGTTGGAAGGGCTCTGGAGGATGTGTCATTGCCTCCAAGAGGATCCCATCGCCCTGCTCCAGAAAGAGACCACATACCCGGGATGCTGTTGGGAAGCTTTGATCATTCCTGTCCAAGAATCACTTGAGTACCCCAGAAGACAAACCCTGCTACCAGACAGGTGGCACTTTGGGGACATAGGCTGCAGCTGCACAGTCCATGTGGATGAAACCAGTGCTACATGAAATCATCATGCTCTCCATCTTGGAAGAGATTCAAAGAGGGTAAATCTCTGAATAAAACGCAAAATGCAGTTAGTCCTACTCACTGAACACTTCTCTAACATTGCAAAACCCCAAACAGTTCTGTAATTGTGGAAACACTGGAAAATGGTGCAAGCACTAGAAGAACCTGCCCAGTAACCTCCCTACTGACTCCCAGCCCTTCCTGGCTTGTAACAGCAAGCGATGGAGACCAACATAAGACGCAGGAACATATCTCTACATTTTCAAAGCCTTCCCTTTAAAAAGCTGGAAGCTCCCTCTTCCCAACCCCATTCCTCAGAGATGTTTAATTTGCTTTTTTCCTTCCACCTCCTACACTACTTGCACCCCAACTTCAGCCCCCTGCTCCCAGAGCCGCACACGCACAGCGGGAGGTGACGTGCCGTATTGCACAAGAGCAGCTCTTTTATGCCATGTCTTTGCCTGCTGCCATTTGCTGCAGATATGGCCACTGCTCCTGCTCCAAATGTATTTGTTTCCTCCTCCACCTAAAGACGTCTAATTGCAGAGCCTGTATCTCCAGGAACAGGCACGCAAGCTCTCCAGCGTACAGCGTTTTAAAGCTCTCCACACGGTATGAAATGCTCTCCTCTGGTCTATTGTGGCAAATATGACTCATAACTGCACATCAGTTATCTTCTCCTCCCAAAACATCACTGAGAAAGAACGCAATTTTCAATCTTCTGTAGGAACTTAGGCCCTGTTCATCTCTTTCTCTTGTCTCCTACAGCCACATATATCTGAAGCTAATCCAAATTGCCTACGTCAAGCCCTGGTCATGCCTGGTTATTCACAGCATCACTGGAAGGGTCTACAGGACGATTTGTTCATATCAAGAGCATTTTTAGGGGAGCACAGGTTGGGGGAGGGATGGGAGACATCTTTCTGTTGCTGGCACTTATCAATTACTTAGCGGCAGAAGTGAGATCCTTCAGAGGCCGAGTAGAGGAGCATTCCCATATCCTCTGAGCACCACACCTATACACAGCGTTGATGTTGTTAGCGCAGTCTGACGCAGGTGGAAGGAGCAGGATTTTGAGGTTCGGAGGCCACGGGGCATGGGTGATTCAGATAAGATGGTGTGGAGGGAGCAACATTGGGGCAGTGCCGTGCTCCCCTTGGCATGCCTTTTGAAACACAGGTGTCCCTGGAACTGTAGGCTCTCTGGTTCTCTGAACCCTAACCCTAGGCCTAATGGTGGCAAAACCGGGATTTTGAAGTTCAGAAGTCATGGGGCATGGGTAAGTGAAAGAAGATGATGTGGAGGGAGCAACGCTGGGTAGTGTCGTGCTCCCCTTGGCATGCCTTTTCAGCACCAGTGTCCCTAGAGTTGTAGGCTCTCTGGTTCTCCAAACCCTAACCCTAGCTGTAATGGTGGAAGGCGCAGGATTTTGAGGTTCAGAGGCCATGGGGCATGGGTAAGTGAAAGAAGATGATGTGGAAGAAGCAATGTTCTGGCAGTGCCGTGCTCCCCTTGGCATGCCTTTTCAAACACAGGCGTCCCTGGAACTGTAGGCTCTCTGGTTCTCTGAACCCTAACCCTAGCCCTAATGATGGCAACACTGGGATTTTGAGGTTCCGAGGCCATGGGGTACGGGTAAGTGAAAGAAGATGATGTGGAGGGAGCAATGTTCTGGCAGTGCCGTGCAACACTGCAGACTGCAGAGGCTGCAGGAGTCCATCCTAAACTCCCTGTACTAACACAGGTGATAGCTTATATTTAGTATTACTAGAAATTTTTTAGTTTAAGAGAGAGTCAAGATGTGATCTAGTCAGTAAGAGGACTAGGGGCAGAGTGTCACAGGCTGCATCTACATTAGGAGCATGACTTTCAGCAAGAGGTGATGGAAATCAGTGTCTCCCCTTATTCTTATAACACTCAAAGCACAAGAAGGTAGCAGAGCTAGAAAATGTTTTTCTGTCTAAAGTACTTCAAAAGTCTGCTTCAGTATGCAGCTAAGAGTGGCCAAAGGGTCCTTAGGGTTGCTTGTGGATCTCCAACTGGTCATTTTTCTGGAGACTTGTCTGTAAAGCAACTAATCATAGGATAAAGGTACAGGTACTGCCTTAGTTTGTGATTTAATTTACTTTATGCAAGTTGGTGCCCAGACATTCTCACTTCCTAAGAATGAGAGCAGCTTTTGGTCCCTAGGAACTACTCAGTTAATGCCATTCTTAAACTGTCAGAGCATCCACACACTATAAATAGCTGAATACCAGTAGTGAAAACAATGCTGGTTTGCACTGAATATCTCCAGCATAAGGAAGTGCCATGAAATACTTCTCTTGATCGATCACTAACTTTCAGGACAGGTCCAAAATGGAGAATCTCCTCCAAAAACAAATAATATAGTGATCAAGTTTTAAAATCTAGCCTGACCAAACAAAAAGTCTGAGGTACACAGAGACAGGCTTTCCTGCAGCGTCAACCAATTTTAGAGGCTCTCTTCTTCCACAGAGCAGGGACTGTCACCTTCAACAAATCATTAAGCCCTTCCGTGACTTGAATCCCTCGTTTATGTCATGGTTATTTGCAAGGTGCTCTCCCAAAACACAGCCACTGGCAAGCGAAAGAGGGGAGGAAACTAATGGCTCCCTGACTTGACAAGGTCACTCAGGTCTAACGAAGATGAAACATGGAAGAAGAGAGAACCCAAGATAATCCATTTTGCAGGACTGCCAGAGGACATGGAGCCTGACCCGCTCTCCTTTAGAAAAGTAACACAAAGGATTGCAGTGGTTCCCCGGAAGGCTCGAGTCTGCCAAGAGATGCCAAAGCATTTGGGTTCAAAATGCTATTTCGACAAGGTGTTTGTTTTGTCAGAAGATGATGTCCAGCCCTGTGACTGCTTCAGCAATCAGTGGTAGCTGATGCATGGAGCACATTCACATCATCTCTAGAGAGAGCCTGTTTTCTCCCAGATGAGTCACAGATAGGATGCTACAATGACAGCAGAACCCTGGGCAAGTGAAACATATGCCATTCTGGAGTGGCAGGAAAGCTCTAGTGACTTGTACTTGCTCCTTATGGACATCCAAAGCCAACAGAGTAATCTTCTCATTGCTTCTTACAGTTGTCACCGATAAAAAACAGTGCACAAAGGTTGAATGGCAGCAGAGAGGCAGAGAGAAGGCAGGCAGAAGAAATATGAAAATTAAAACAATCTTTGCTGTACCCTGCACAGATGGGAGGAAACTTCTCTGTAAAGTTCCCAATACCATAGAAGACCCTTCTGCTTTGTAAAGAAGCAATTTACCTTTGAGGGGGAGAGGAAATATGGCAGGGGAGGGATAAAGCAAGATAAGCATAGTGTGGATCAAAGAGTGAAAAAAATAAAAAAGAAGGTAAAAAAGTGGAAAAGCACTGATGGGGAAGCTGGGTGAAAGACAAGGAGGAACTGTTTACTGCTCAAATAAACATTTTATTGCATCTGCACGTAAAATTTAAGCACTTTAACCACCGGGGTAACTGCTAAGTAACTCCCTTTGCAAGGAGCAGATTTGTGACTAACATCACAAGAATCAACAATGTCCAATTTTCACGGCCAGCAGATGCACTGCAGTTACCAGGTGCAGGTAAGGGGACAATATTTGGTCAATGAGTTTCGAGGTCACCAGCGATGCCCGTGGTGGAACAAAAACACAGAACATATGGCATTTCATGTGCTGAAACTGTCAGCCTCATAATTAACTGATTAGAGTACATATGGTGCTCACAGACAGTGTAAATCTCTCAATGTAAAAAATGCTGGAGACCATTGAAGGTGTCAGCGTGAGCCTTCCTTGCAAATCTCTCTTCATTAAAGTTTCATATGGAGCCAAGTGTGTTGTAATAAAATGGCTATTAATGGAGTTATATTTATGATTATTTCTCTTTTGTGCAGCTGGATTTAACTTTTCAAACACTAAACTCCACATCAGAGCTTTCTCTCAGGAGCATGCACAGAAGCTTCTTGCTTTGTCATATTTACCTTGAAATTCGAAGCAACAGGAGCTAAGGTAGTAAAAGTTAACCAAGATTGCCAGGAAAACCGTTATCATCGATACCTAAACAAAAATTGATGCCATGGTATAAATACTTCTACAACTCTGTTTATGTATTTATAGCAGGCTGGCCAGGGACAAACTCATTCCCTCTTCAGTTCCAAAACACACTTTTAAAAAGATGGTGAGTGACACTTCATTAACCACGGGAAATAGGTTGACACAGCCTGCTTGCTTTTCCAGTCACCATTTCAGATGGCATTTTTCTCTGCATCTTCCCCGTTTTACATTCAACACTCTGCAAAGTGCTTTCTTGAACCTCTCCAGACAGATGAGTGTTGTGGAGCAGGGAGCTGGGCTGGGGGCAGGCAGTTCTGGGAAGGATAAAGCAATTGCTTTCAGTCCCAGAAGAGATTGTGTTTGCATGTCCATGCATTAGAGACTCAGTTTTTCTCATCAGTCATCAATGAAGGGTCTTTAAAAAGTTTCCCACCAGCCTTTCTTTGTCTTCCAGTCCTCTGCCCCCTCAGGCTCTGATGGGACTAGTTCTTACACAGCAACACTGCATCTCTGGAGTGATCAGGGATGAAAGCATCCCTCTCTATTTCAGTTTCAGGAAAGGTTCCCATAATCCAGGTGATGTCTGTGATGCAGATGTAGCAGCGCTCCCAGAAGCCATTCCAGCCCAGCAAGGGCTGAGGAACAAGGGAGTCAGACACGACTCAGTCTATGGCCTCACTCCATCCTCCCAGCATACATTAATAAACCATTCACACGCAACCCTCCAGGGCTTATGCACTCCTCTCTCATTCCCTGTGTTCTTTTAAACAGTCTCCCACCTCCATTTATACATCAAGCAAAGGACTTACCAGAGACCTCACCACTCTAATGAGTTAAAAGCTGTTGCCTCAGTCCAAAATCCTCCTAGTCCCACATGATTTCCTTCTCTTTCCTACTGCATTGTCACTGTCACTCTGTCTTCACCAGATAGCTTCCTGCGTTTTTCAGAGCTGCTGCTGGAATGGACGGGAAACCTCCATTTTCACAGTAAGGAAAGATCCCTTCTAAGAACATCACTTCTTCCCTTTATGGCTTATTCAGAGGTGAGGCTGCTGGTAACAGATTAGGGCAGCCAGAAGAAACAAGAAAAAAAAAAGTGTCAAAGGGCTCTCTGCTGGGGAGCATAGAAAGAGATTTCTCTGTAGAAAAGAAAATAAATAAGAAGAAATAAAAACTGAGATAAAAGAAGTCAGGGAAGAGACACATGGTGCGTGGTGTGAATTTATGAACAAAGCTGAAAGTTAGAAGCTACAAACTATAACACAAGAGGATGCATTTGCCTTAGAGGCTCTAAGGGCTTTTCTGAGCTCATGGTGCTCCTGGAGCACAGCGATACCTGAGGCCTCCCTGGCACAGATACAGTGAACAGGGATTGTGCAAGCAAGGGCTGCTCCTCCAGCAACCACACAGCATTCCCAGACTACACTGAGTTGCCAGAAGCACTCCTGCGTGGCAGAACTGCAGTTAACCATAGTGGGATATCCTCTGTTAACTGGGGGTCTTAACTGTTTTCTACTCTTTAACCAGCTCAGCAAACAGAAATAGTGGCAGCCAGGCCTTTTCAGCTCAGGTCCATCACTCACTCTCTTTCCAGCATCCCCAGACAGTACCTAGATCTCTGGATAGTCATGTGCACTGTTGGTTTGCTGCCACGTGCATGATGCTCACAGATTGGCTCTTCTCCTTCTGTGCTGCTGTGCAAGCTGGTTGTGTGCTGCCCTCCCAGGCCCATCCACACCAGGGGCTCCTGGGATGCCTTGACTTAAAACGTGTCGAAGTTCCCTTTTTCCTCCCCTTTCCTGGCCCTCCCCATCAGACACTGTTTCTCCCACATCTCAGAAACAGCCGAGGCTCCAAGGTGCCTTGTTCCTGCCGTCTCCTCTGTTTGTGAGATGAGTCATGCAGGTGTCAACACTTCTAAAATTTGTACAGAGGCTCAGCAGAGCTGGGAGGGTGCAGAGTATTATGTTAGAAGTTATTAATAGCTGCTATCGACCAGTTCTTTGATCTACAGGCAGTTGATTACAGCTGCTGCTCCTGATGATGAGGCACCAAGAGTCCTGCCTGTACCTCAATTTCCCTTCCCGGTTTTCAGATTTTTACTAGAGAAAAAAAAAAAAAAACAACTTTCCCTAAAAATTTCTAAACAGACGGGATTCAGCAGTCAACACTGCAGTCAAAAAGGCAAAGACAATCAAGTGAAGCGTAAAATTTTACTTTACAAGGGGAATATCAGGTCTTTGAATTCTGCTTCTAGCAAAGTCTTTGAAAGGCTTAAAGGTTGACATCACACAAAACAAACCTCCAGAGAACACAGCTCCTTTCTGAAATTTTCCATGTAGCCCTTAATCCATAGCCATGAAAGCGAACTTATAATTTGTTTTCTATAAATAAAGAGGTGTAGCAATTGGTTCCCACACTCTTCCATCCTTTTACCTGAAGAAGAAAAGGTAATTTGCTGTTGCCCAAAGACACCATGCACATTTGACCTCTCCAGTGAAATAATTCAGAAAATTTCCCTCCAACAACCCAGAGCCACCATGAGAAACGATGAAAAAAATAGGATAAAATAGCCACCTATCATTTTAAGTCAGGGTCATCTAATCCTGTTCTGTCTGGTGGTAAGCAATATGGTGATTAAAAGACAACGCAGAGAAATACTCAGAGATGGGCAAATTCAGGTAAATTTCCATTTCACCTGATGCTACAAATAATTTCTCTATTAACTTGGCCAAAACTTCACAGAATTCCTTTTCTGAGGGATAAGTGGATCTATACCATGACGCTGCTCTATACCACACTATGCTGCTCTGCCTGCTAAGGCTTTAAAGGTTATCGGAGCCAGTATTGCCCAACTTCAGTCCTCACCCAGCAACACAAGAAAAGAACATTTTTAAGGATGCCAGAAGCAACAAAGAGGTTTGTGCACAGTGGGACAAATCCACTCTACAGCTTGAATGCAAATCTGAGGAGCCTCAATTTCTACAAGTCTTACTCCATTTGAATTACAGCATCTATAAATCTGGATAATGGCAGAACTAGGCAAGAAGAAAGGAAAACTCACATACTTATGACTATTGTAAAGCCTACGTAATAAAACTGCCAAGCTTTAAGATCACAGATGTATTCCAAATATTTCAACTCACGACCATAAAGCCCATTCCACTATGACAAAGTACAACAGAGAGGAGAGGAACTATTTGGCAAAGGCATATTAACATTTACCTCATTACAATCACATCTCAGATTAAAAAAATTTCAAAAAGAGACCTAAAAAAAATAATTCCTTTAAGAAATACTTCTATCTTTAGAAAGAATGTTTTTTCCCTGGAGAAAACCTAGTAAAAAGCATTTAAAAGAGCTACTGGTATTCCTAGGTTTTCAGGCCCAATGCCAAGAAGTAAAGAACTACCAGCAGACACAGACTTTAACATTTGGAGTAGAGTCCTTATAAACACGCACACACTCACGCTGTGTACAGAAGAGCCTTGCTACCCATGCGATAAAGTGAAACACTCTGACTAGACCACAGAGAAGTTGCCACACCTGCTACTTTTCATTACTCCTTTAGTTCTCCTTTATACAAGCCTCTAACCCGCAGGGACTTGCTGTCACTCCAGCCACGCTTAACACAAAGAGCACTCATCGCACCCAAAGATGATTATTCTTGGCTTCTGCCAGCTTCAGGTGCAGAATAATAAATCGTGGGTCTTATTGATCCTGGAATTTTGAAGTCTGATTTTTGCAAATCTGTCCTCTGTGAGAGAAGAACACATCACGAGGCAATTCAATCTTAAAGGTCTCAGCTACTTCAATCCCAGGGTTAGAGCACGATGCTTCTTTATTACCTCCAGCTCAGTGCTATGAGCATGCAGCTTCTGCACCATGTCCTCGGCCTCTCGCATGCGCCGGTTCAGCTGGGGCGAGTGCTCCGAAGGGGTCAACTCGCTGTCGTAAGACTCCAGAATTGCTCGCATCCCATCACGCTCCTGTCAGGAAGAACAGAAAATACCTTTAGGGATAAAGACCCTGACCCCACTCCAAGGAGAGGGTTCCCAGAACAACAGTTTATGAGGAGAAAGTTCCCAGGATAATATTCAAAGAATCATAGAATATTCTACATTTTTGCCCACTGTTGTTTTACACAGCAAAGAAATCCTTACGGATATACACTCATCACCTTCACATCGACATCAAGCCACAGATGAACACACAGTTCTAATAAAATAAATGTTGCTGTGCTGAAAACTGAAAAATTAGACTGTCTTGTGTCTACAGAACCACATATCCCTTGCAGGAAAGCAACACGCGTACAATCTAACAAGCAGATGGTGACTGAAAACAGAGCCTGCCTTCTTTTCGGAGACACTATTCTAATTCAACATGGCTGAATAGGTTTCTTCAGCAAAATATTTAGTGTAGTACTTGACATTTTTCCTGCCAAAGAGTTCCAGCACTGAACGAGCAGAATTGTCACAACAGAAACAAAACAGATTTGACAACGAACAAAGTGGCTGAGAGGAAATATCCTCTAAACGGGACGTCACTTATCGCTCGTTAAAAGACTGCAACACCCAGTGTTTATAATAAATATTTTTTCAGAGGTAAATATCTCACAGACAATGCGTTTGGCTCACTTCACTATTTGCTTGCAATTATAACCAAGTGTTTGCAGAGAAAGACCAAAAGAAGGATCCCTCTTCCCTCTCGTAGAGCATCTGCACTCCCAAGTATAAAGCCTGGGCTGAAAGCTAAAGGTAGAACTTCTTGTGTGGGCTCCTGGCTGAAGTATTTCCTAGCACGTCCCCAGCTTCAGACAGCACCTAATGCCTACCTGCAAGGCATTGATGGAGAAGAATTATGGGGACAAAAGGCTGAAAATTTCAAAGAGACAGGTTTGTTTTAAGGAGATTACCGTTTACAGAGCAATATGCATACAGGGATTAGCCAGCTGATGAAGTGTTTTATCTTTTGACTGCATGGAAGAACTTTGATGTCTGTGAGGCTACAGAAGAGGGTCAAGGCAGCAGAGGCCCCTGGCATAAATCCAACGAGCAAAAGCTCTGAGGAAATCTTACAGTGTTGCCTCTCCTTACTGCTAAAGTTCCCTGCCTCATCCCGTTACAGAAATGCTCAAGTGCTCTGGACAACCCAGTTCTCGTGTGAATTCTGCCATCACAAAAATCCAGAATATGATTAGAAGATCACTCAGCTCTACAGCTGTGCAGCTACCATCCAGACCAGGCCACTGCCACTACACTGAACTGGGAGCACTTCACAAAGCCAGCTTGGCCACACTGAAATGCTTCGCTGGGATCCTGCTCCCTTGGGGAAATCAGAAATTGCCAGAGCATAAAAAAGAAAGCATCCTTCCCCCTTACCCCTCAATGAAAAAGGCTGTATTTCCAATAGTGAAGGTGACACTAAACCGCTCAGCCAAGCAAGCCTGTACACAAAGGTCATCTCTTCCTCCGAAATCTAAAGGTCAGAGTCTGAGCCTGGACAGCAAGTGTACGCATGGAGAAGGGAAGGAACATTCAAACTTGAGGTGTTAAAATAAGACCAGGGGCACTGCCAGAGGTACGGGGTGTGTTCAGAGCACATCATGGACTGAAAGGTCAGCCAAGATGGTTGGGTTGGTCAGCAGGTGAAAGGACGTCAAAACCAAAGGACAGCCTGAGGCTGAAGAAACAAAGATAATAAAAGAATAAAGAAAAACAGGTTTTAACATAAGTAGTACCAGAAGCTATTACTAGCTCCTTGGCTCAGGTCTGACTGAAGAGAAGTATTTTTCCAAGGAAAGAACAGTTTTGCCACAGTTTAGAAAGAATTATTCACCTGACAGACATATGAAAGGAAACACTTCCATGTTACCGCAGCAGGAGAAAACCCCAAACCAGCCACACCACATCTGCCTTGTAATGACCTTGTTTAGCAGAACAACAGCCGTATAGGATCGCTCCATCCTTCTCCTCCCTCTCCAGCAAACACATAACCCAGTCTGCCCATTGCACTCTTCATAAGGCAAACTGCTTTTGCCCAGGAAATTACTTTCATTCACCATTTATTGCAGAATCATTGTCTAGAGCACAGAAGAGAATGGAATGATGGTGTTTAGCGAAGGTATTGGTTTGATTCTTGCATGTTGTTGCAATTAGATCTGCAATTACAGCATCCTCTCTCTTTCTCTGGACTCCTGGCTGCTCCGCTATCCTAATCTTCTACTAAGCTTCTTTCATCGATGTGATAATTTAACACTGCAATGTTCCCTCTGTTACAGCAGGGCAGTTCCAAAACCCTTAGCATTTCTTCAACAGCAAACAGGACCCCTGGCAATTCCTCTCACACTTGGCTTCCAATTAACTGATGAATATTAGGTTGTTCGAGTCACGCCCAGCAAGATCCTAGCAGCTCCCCGAGCTGTTCAGCTACAAAGAGGACAAACTTCTGCTTTCATGGGAGGATGGGAAAACTGCATGGAAGCAGGACAGCCCTACAGGCTGCCTTTCCCCACAAATCAACTACAGACCTTGCCCTTCAAAGCCTTTCTCTTAAAGGAAGAGTAAACTCCTCAGGAAAAAGCACACGTTGTAAACACAGCACAAGCTCTACTGGAAAAAAAGGTGCTGAAATAAAGGGTGGCACAATTAAACACTTGATCCTGGAGTTTTGTTCTCCTATTTAATTAATTCTAAATACTAATACTGGAATGAAATCAACTCTCACCTTCCAACAAGTGGTCCCCAGCTCCATTTTTTAAAATTTCTCCCCATCAAGAGCACTTACTGAAAGCTTTTCCCTCTCTCCTAAAGATCTTGTTTGGCAGGAAACAGAAGTTCTTGCTGAGAAGTCCTCTGTCTAAGAAGATTCTGTAAAATGTAATCCTAATTTAGCAATTGCTGCAATATCTCCTTATCCCACATGACAGGATATTCCCCAAGCCCCTTCAAAAACTTCTCCAGGGACTTTCAGATGCCCTTTCTAACTTCTTTTACAACACCTCTGCTTTCTTCCTTTCTATCAGGAGAGTATTCCTCAGAATTACTACAAAGAGGTTCTCTTGGGAATTTCCAAAATTTACCCAGCACAAGGGTATTGCTGCTAACTCATTATGGACTTAACACTGGCACGTTTCCAGGTGCTCTTTTCCTTGACCAGTTTCAACTCAGCACCAGAACAGAAACGCAGCTTACTCTACACATGTCCTAAAAGCAAAATAATTGGGTTTGATGTTCATTATAAACCTAGGAAATTAATGCCCTACAGTAAACTCTGGTGCTGCAGCTTGCAGCTGTGTTTGAGGAGATGCGAGTTTGAAAAAGAGGAAGGAGAGTGATTTTTTTTTTTTTCAAAGGTTGAACAGTTTCCCTTCCTTCTGCCAGCAGCAGTCAATTCACCAACCAAATATGCCTCCTACTATTTGCATAAGTAACTGAAAAGAAAACGTGTTTTATAATCTTAACCACAAACTAGAGCTAATCCCATGAAACTGCTACAGGAAAGTACAGCATGGCACCTCTGCAAAATGCCAGCCCTAAGAAAACTTCTCTCCGGTCCTCCCACCAGCTCCTCTATTCCCTTCAAGTAAAACCAGAATGCAACCTGGTTGGCAAGTCACTTGAACCTAAGGGAAAGCCTCTTTCCCTGACATTCACACCACAGAGGGCTATCGAAGTGGTTTACAAACAGCAGGAATATAAGTGGTCTCCAGGACTTTGGGGTTAATTTTAGGAGAAGACCTGAGAACCGTTCACATAAGCACCGTGGTCATCATCATCCCTACCACATCGCCCCATCATTGAGGCAGTGCTACTGCACATCTCCAAGGGCAGCCCTCAGTTTCACATATTTGCATGCTGAAGAGTATGAGAGTGACTCTCAGCTGCACATTGGAAGCAACTGAAAAGTAAAACACAGCCAAAAAAAAAATTTAAAAGCCATCTGACCTTATATCTATAAATATAAACTCAGGCCCTATTCCTGTTGCTGCTCATTAGCCCCTCCTCAAACATACATACACACAACTCACCACAGACTTTCTAATTAGTTGAAGAAAAGAAAAATCAATAAGAAAGAAATTAAAGTTACAAATCTAACTGAAGTCAGTCACATACCCAGGGAAAATTTGTTCCTGGGGTAAAGTTTATCTAGTGTCATAATTTTATTGAAATCCTATATCTTTCTATTGACTTTTATCGTTTCAAGCTGGATGCCAGAGTTATCATTATTAGAGTCTCAGTGTTGCTTACAGGCCTGAGGTTTGGGTTTCGGGAGGGTTTTTTTCCTTTTATAAACAAGCTGTAATTGTCTGGTTTATTGATCAATAAATCTTTCAACTGCCTCTCTTCACCCAGCTTCTGTTCTTCTAAGTCTCCTGCACCATTCTCTGAAAGAAAATATAGGGTTGTTGTTTTTTAAAGAACAGATTGTTTTGTCATTAGCAATGAAAGAGCAGGAATTGTGCTGGTCGGTTCCGATAATGGCTTTTTAATGACAGATTCTAGTCACAGTAAAATCTGCTTTATTTCCACACGAGTGAACTTCAACTATTAATCCACAACCCAAACGCACAGCTCACTTGCTCTCTCGCTTCTGCACGGGTTAGAGCCTGGCAGAGGAGACAGACATTGTAAAGTGGAATCATAATGATGTTTCCCACTTTGGTGCTTTTTCGATGGTACAGAAATGTTCCTGTTCCCAGCATTAGATGAGTTTTTTGTTTAATTAATGATAATTTTTGGAGAATGTTAATAGCCTGCTTCATTATAGAAAATCAGTGGCAAGATTTCCCCCTCCTCTTCCTCTCCAGACTCCTAACTCCAAATTAGTCGTAATAAGAGAAAATTTCAAGACTGAAGAAAGGAGCTTCAACATCAAACAGATGCTATTTGCAATCAGGTATAATCTAGGTAACTATTCCTTGTAAAAACACAAATAAAAGAGAAACATGACAGTAACAGAGGTCTATGCCTTCTGGCTTTAAGCTATACAAATACATACACGAAAAAAGGGAGATGGTAACTGGGGCATGACCACGTTTAATATCAATAAAATTATTAGCACTGTGAGGCACGGGAACATAAGTCAAAATATGGTCAGAAATAAATGAAGAACACTTAAATGTATTAGACTGTGTCAGGGCCTATTGGCAAAATATATCCTTAGGATACTTAGATTAGTCACGGTAGTCTCTGCTCCATGAGAATCTTTGATAAACTCACAAATGGCAGGACAGAGGAACAGATTCAACCTTTTAAAAGAAGGATAGGTGAGAACATACAGACTCTGGCAATTATAAATCAGCATTTTGGTATCTCATAAAATACTTGAGGAAAACATTAACAATCAAATTGCAGGCAGCTAGAGAAGAATCAGGGACAATGAACAATCAACTGAGCCTTAATATGAATAATATCAAACCAGTTTAATTTCCTTCTTTGACAGGTAACTTGTCTACTGAATAAAGGCAAACAATAAACATGATAAATCTCAACTTCAGTGATGTGTTTATCAAAGAGGAGGATTACAATTCAACAACAACTCTAATTTAGAGAAATGAATTTGCATCAAGGTGATGAAATTCGTGAAAGAAAAGCACAGAGCTCTGCCTGTTGGGTAGCGACACACCCCCCAGGTACCCCCAACAGGCTGCAGCATCATTGGCATCTACCCCTGCTCAAAGTCACCCATCTGCACCGTCCTCACATACATCCCACTTGTTGCTCATCGGGATACTGGCAGCTGCCCTGTACCACCACGGAAAAGCGTTCGCTGGAGAACATTCATGGGGCTACTGACCACTAACAGGTTCTGATCCAATCTGACGGCTGGAGGAATCGATAAGGGATCGATACATTGTTAAGCCTTACTTTGTAATTAGGCTTTTCTCTTCAGACTATGTTTACATCCTATTGCCTTATGGAAAATGGGGGGAAGAAAGTAAAAACAAGTGAACAGTGAGACCCAAGAAACAGAGGCCTGAAGGCAGAGCTGTGGCCAAAAGCACATTCAGTCAGACTTCGCTCTTAAGGGAGCTACATCCCCTCAGCTCCTGATCTTTTTGGAGCCCTGTTAACAGGAGCTAATCTAGTCTTCCTGAACAGACAAAACCCCAAAAGTTCTTTGCCAAACAAAACAAGCACAAATTATATCACCAGAAACTTTTCAAACCTTCCTAGTCTATAGTAGCATCTACTATCACCAGAAGGCAAATGGGTCCCCTTTCTCATACCACCCTTAACTTTCGTACTAATTACCTTTAAACCAAATTTTTTCTATTCCCAAACATCCCAACAGCTTCCTTTCTCAGCTACAGCCTTTTCCCAACATTTCTCTCTGTGGCTGACCTATTTTCACATTACTTCGCAAATTAGAACTGACTGCAGACACATATGTATATACACACCATTGACTTTCCACTCAAGACTTTCAATTAAAACAGCATTTACAAAAAAGCCTGTTAACTCCATAAAAACATCCAGCAGATTTCACTACCGTTGCACTGACAAGAACATTAGGGAATGGTTTTTCAAAATATCTTACCTCTCAGATGTGATTTTCTATATATCAAACCTCTGCTCGCACTTTTGCCCTTCGGGCCAATATCAGGCTATTGCAGGAGATAGATTTAACCTATAAAGAAGCTCTTGAGATGTATTGTGCCCTACAATCAAGGCACAAAATAAGATACAACTAAAATAAGATATTTATTCTTTGTAAGTCCAAACACTTCCATCCATGTCTAACCTGAATAGGTGGGAGAGAGGTCAGAAAGACTAATGCACTCTGTAACCACAAGCACACAACAAAACAGGAATTCAGCATCCCTGTCTCTCCCATCATCTCTCTGCAACTGATGGTTTTCATCACTTTTTCTGATACTCTCATAACAGAGCTATTTTCTTGCTAGGAAAGGTACCATATCATTAAGATTGAACGCCAACTTTCCACCCAAGGTTGGCAGTCTGGAGAAAGCAGTCAACCAAGGGAAACAGCAGTGAGAAGACGACACAACCAGGCAGAGAGTCTGAGAAAGACAATCAAAGGCTCATTTTAGGTGCCAGAACAAAGCATTCAGAGACACCCTTAGCTTCTCAAGCATCAGTTCTTAAATCTTGGAGACACTCTGCAATCTGACTGCTCTTTGGCAAGCATTCAGCAGGCAGCTTTAAATGTACACCTACAAATACCTGTGTGTCTTACATGCTCTTATATTCCACAAGCTCTTCTCCAGATTTATAGTTCTTCCTTTCTAGCTCTTGTCCCTCACCTCCACCACTTCTCTGCAGAGGGCTCAGCTTGCCTTATACCCTGGCAATGGACCAGAGCAAATAAATCCACTGTAACTCTTTAAATCTGTCTCTGATAAATCCTCTGCTTACTATCTTCAGGAAAATTGTGCATGGTCTCTAAAAGCCTCATTTTGCTTATAGCACATACATATGCCTGCTGACAAGCACTCATACAACTGACACTGTAACAAACTAAATATTATCTGACTAAAATCCCCCCGGGGTCCTCTTGCTTCACAGTGAGTTTAACATGTTTAGTTATGTTTCCTAACCTCCTGCTGCCATGAAATAATTTTATGATTTTTCTTCATTTAACTCCCTTCTACCGGAACGCTCGCCACTGCCTATCTCTGGCACAAGCTTGCTTTTCTGTCTCGGAGTATTTCTCATCTCTTCATTCAAAAAAGCCCCTCTTCTTTCTACCGTTTCTCTTGGCTCCACCGCTCAAGCGGTGGAAATCTTGCACAAACGTGAAGCTGCCTTGTTCACTTGCCTCAGCACAGGGTCACTCTCCATCCAACGTCGGTATTAGAGTTCATGTTCAAAAAAAATGTTTTTTTCTTTTTTAAAAAAATAATAATACCATACCTTCTTCAGCCTAACCACTAATTAGCATCGCTGGCAGAGGAAGGCATACAGCTCAAGGAAATGTATCCATTCTGCCTTACTGGCAACAGAAAACCAATATTTTATTCATCTATTAAAAAAAAAAACCACCAAAAAACCCAAAAAAGCCTTACTCAACCCTGAAAAGAAAGTTTTTGTGAGGATGCATCAGATTCTTCTATTCTGCCAGTGTCTACAGCACATCAAAATTCAGCCCTGTGTTCATTCTTTAGCCTTGGATTTCTTCTTCTTCCTGCCCAGTAAGTAACCCAGATATTGGCCTCTAAATCTCTTAACAGCCACTTTCCTGCAGTTTTAACCGCTTAAATATCATTACCTTGGGAGAAAAGTAGACTGCACTGTGCTCTAAACTGGTGCAGTTATCTCTGCAAAAATAAAGGAGGAGGAATCGCCCAACCATTTGGGCTTTGTTCCTGGAGTTTTGAGCTAAAGTAGAACTGAAGCAGGAAGGTAAATCTCTCATATCAGATTTTGAGAGGACAGAAGAACCAGAGGCCCGAGTTCATCCGATCAGCTCAAGCCAGCACATTCCATTGAAGTTGATAAGCAATTTCTTGGTCCCCTTACAACGTATCAACAACTCTAGAAATACGGCAGCTGTAGTTTTTTGAAAAAGGTAAAAAAAAAGGGTTTTCAGCTAATGCTTCAAAATATAAATTACCATACTTCTTTATTGGAAAATATTAGTAATTTCCTTTATTTTACTTAATTCATAAAACATTCCCTCTACTACCTTTGGGGGGAAAAAACCCCCAAAACCCCAACAACGACAAACGAACAAACAGTGACTTCGGTAAGAGTTTCAGAAATGACACATCAAGTTGTATCCTAGGCCACCAGTAGCACATCTGCATTATCTTTAAAGGGTCCTTGGGGGCAGAGGGGACTCAACTCCTCCACACCTTGGGCTCCTTTGTCCTCACTCCCTAGAGGTGCCTCCTTAGGAAGAGGCCACTGCAGAGAAAAGTCTGGCTGCTTATCTGCTGCGATAGGACTGTCTCAGGCAAGCAAGTGAAGGAACATGCACCCTAACACAGGTGAAGCCTACAGATAGATACCCACAGGGCAAAGCATCATATCATCGCATCAGCTGCCAGCAGCGTGCCCAGGCGGCCAAGAAGGTCACCAGCATCCTGGCTTGTATCAGCACTACTGTGGCTAGCAGGACTAAGCCAGGGATTGTCCCCCTGTACTGGGCACTGGTGAGGCCACATCTCAAATACTGGGTTTAGTTTTGAGTCCCTCACTCCCAGGAGGAGGCTGTGCTTCATGTTATGCACACGATGCGAGTTACAGCATTTGAACTTGTACCTTTTGAATTTATGAATGAACATTCGTTTTAACACTTTTCAGTATATAAGCCAACAAAAGAAAGGTTAAAAATCACAAACTGCACATCAAGCAACACTTCCTCGGCTGTTTTTAAGCTTGGTTTATCCTCTCAACCAAGAGCACAGCTCAGACAACACCCACACAACATGTCTCATTAGCTTAATCAGGAGTCATCTTCAGGGCTGGCTCACAGACAGCAAGTAAACACCACGAGGCTCAGCTACTCTTTAACCTTGTGAATAGCACTTCTGAAAGTTTTCTGCATTTAAAAAAGAAAACGTGCAACCTGAGCGCTCTGGATTGCAGCTTCTCTAGCAGACGTTTGTGCCGGCACTCAAATCCCATATAAATATCAGGCAGCCTGGCAGAGAAGACTATGAACCACCCCTCTGTGCCTGGGATTCCATTTCTCTTGAGACCCAGATACAGAGAACAGCAAAATCAGGTGCTTAAGAATCAGGCAAAAGAACCACAGCAGGCAGGAACATGATTATGTTGCTTTACCACCATTCCAGTTGCACCTTCACTTTGGGGTTCCCAACCCAAAAAAAACCCCAAACAAACAACCCACGACATTAAATAAGTACTTTTGAAAAACAACCTCTCATTGACAACTCCTATGGATTTTTTTTATTGATCACATAAACATCCAGTCTCTTTCTGAACACTGATACATTCCCAACCTTGCCAGTTCTCTGATGGAAATGAATCCAATTGCTTTTTTCCATTCCTTATAAATGTATTTTCTTTTATCGGCTTTTAAGTTGCCACCCTTCAGCTTCATTGAACACCTTTGTTCTTGCACTGCACAGACAGGGAAAACTGCAGCTCCCAAACAACTTCTCTAAACCATTCATACATTAGACTCTGAGCTTTCAACTTGTCACCTCTTATTCAACTACTTTTTAAGATAAACAAGTCCAATCTTTAGTTTTCCAGCATTTCCCAGTCTTTCAGACTCTCATCACCCATTTCTGACTGCTGCTCTCATTCTGCAGCATCCTTAGCTGAAGTGGGTTTGTTGAGGAATAAAAGAGGAGAAACAGCGAAGATTTACCACAAGCCACTGGTCCTTTCACCACCTTAGTAACAGGTTCACTCTCACCCAGCTCCTGGCTCATGATCTCAACATCTCCTGCCCATCAAACTCTGACAGGCAACTGACCCACAGACCCCACTCCACCAGCACATCCCCACGTGTGAGGATCCCCTATCCGTGCTCAGTGACAACTCCACAGGTCAAACAACACCTACTGCTCAAGAACCTTAGAGGGTTCAGCCCATCATCAGAGAAACAGGAGAAAACGTTCTCCCAAAAGCTGCTAAGCCAGGGGATGGCAAAAGCCCAGCAATGCGCAGTTTGGGAACCTCCTCAACCACACCTGGCAGAGAAGTTGATGTTTACACTGAAGAAAGAACCTCCAGCCCTTGTAACAACAGCTCACATATACAGATTATCTGAAATTTTAAACATTTCAGAAATGAAACTATCACCTTAAAATAGCCTACAAGTTAGCAGACCTACTATTAATATTAGCTGCCACTCAGTGAACATCTTCCTTTCACAATGTCACCGGAGTGCTGGTTAATTCACGCAGACAAAAATGACGCTCCTTTTTTTTGTTCTCTCTCCACTGCCTCTGAAATATTAAGTCAACAAAACCTTTCCTCAAAACTGCACTGACATCAAGAATTTTATGCTCAAACCATTAGACAAAACGTGAAGAGCTTAAGTCATGCTTCATTAAAAACAAGTGGAAAAATCAGTTTGCCAGAAAAACGTTATTTAGGAAATATATCCATCATATACATCTGAAAGAGAAGGATGATTAAATGTGTAAGACCAAAACATTCATCAGTCCTTTAATTAATATTTGACCACAAAATTATGTGTGCTCCTATTTCTTTACATTTTATTTTCAACAAAGTCACAGAACCACAGTTTCAAAAAATCTACTTTGTTGCAAACTAAACCCACTGGTTTGCTGTCACACTAATGAACGGCCACCTACTAGAGAACAAACCAGACTATCAGCTGGTAAATAACCAGCAGTGAAAGATGAATTCCTACTTCCACACTTCTGCATTGTGGATTTGTGGTTCTTTCTGGATAACCTGGAGGTGTTCAAGCTGAAATTTAGCCTTTCCTATGTTCCACACACCAGAAAGACAATCCAAAGGACGCTCAATCCAATTTGTCCCATCTCTTGAAAACGTCCATTGTGATGTGTCAGGAAATAATAGCCAGAGGTATTTTTATTATTCTCAATTTTAAAAAAATATAAATGAAGTATATCCCATGGGATTCTCCCCAGCAGGTTCATGAATAGATGAAACTCTGCTCTCCTGAAGTCTGGGGCTGCGATCCTGCAATTTGTCTTGTTCCCTTCTCTCAGGAGTCATTGGAAATGACTCCAACAGCATCCTTACCATCCACTTTAGCTTGTTTAGAAGAGCTTCCACAATCAACATAAAGTCACTCGATACCAAAAGAAACAAAAAAGGTTGGTTAAGAGATGAAGGGAAGACAGAAGCTAACAAGAACAAGTCATTCAGGTAGAATTTATGATCACTTCACAATCCCTCTCCTCGATTCTTCCAAAAAGCTGTTTCTATTTCACTTGCAAGTACTATTTTCAGACTTGTCCCTGCTATTTCACCTCCAATAACAACACACAAGCTCTACCACACTAAAAGAAAGCAAGACTACTGTATTGTCTGTGTCAGTGCAGTCTCAAAGATGCTACCGATGGCTACGAA
Organism: Todus mexicanus; assembly: GCA_013389965.1. NCBI lineage: Eukaryota > Metazoa > Chordata > Aves > Coraciiformes > Todidae > Todus > Todus mexicanus. The sequence continues at coordinate 38,116 of WEIS01083627.1, forward strand.
TTCACTAGGACTCTTCGGCTTATTCAGGGCAAGAACAGAAGCACCCAAAAAGCAGTAACTGAGAAGTTTCTGCCTCTGTCTTCCTGCACACATCAAGGATGCTAAACACAGACACAAACAAAATCAACAATCAAGGCTATGCAAAAGACTTCTTGGGCAAAACACCTGCTTCGAGTCCATGGAAGAATTAGTGCAAATTTTAGAGCATATGTCAAATCTTTTCAACTTTTTTTTTTCCCCTGAATCAAATTAGTTACTAATGAAACAGTTTATGATTAATTCTCACTTAAGTCAAGAAGGAAGTCAGATTGGCTCCAGATATACATAATGAAATGCGTATATGTGAAGAAAATACTATTGCTGTATCTCTAGAAGTCTTCAATTTCTGAACACACTCTGCTTTAGATCATCACATAATATCCTCTAGTGGCATTTCTAAAATGTGACGCAGAAGGTACAAGCAATTGATGTACCTGAGAAATACAGAGGTACCATCTAATGACATACCCTCTAATAATCTAAATACATCAAGTCTCACAAAGGTGTGTATCTCAGTGACCATACGCACAGCGCTCCAACAGAGAGATATTGATCCTAATCACCTCGGGCTTGCTTGCCAAGACCAGGGTGGCTCATGGACTGTGTCATTTGGTTTCCCCCCCAGTCCAAGACAACAGGACACCAAGGAGCTGTGGTCAGGGAACGAGGAGAGAGCACAGACCATCAGTCCTGTCTGTACTCTGAGTTGTTGCAGCAGCACCTCGGAGGAGTGAGTAGAACAGAATATACCTGCTAGAAATTATCTCCTAAGCCTACAAGTACAATACAAGGCAAATATTTATTACCTTTTGCTCTAGAGTAGTCTTTTTATATATTCAAAGGTAGGTTCCTCTGCAGTATTCACCAGAGTAATTCCTCATTCTTTCCTCTTACTTTTTACCATTTCACTAGGTGGTTCATAAATATCCATTTGTGTCCAGAACCTTCAAGGAAATGCTGTAGCATCTCTCACAGAGTTATCCAGACCTGACTGGAAGGAGAGCCAGGAATGAATGAGCTGGGGATTAAGGACAAGAAATCATTTAGTAATTGAAAACTCAGGCCCAGCCACCATGAAGTAAAATGCAGGAGACACTAAAATCAAAGTGGAGAAGAAATGTCTGTGGTCCTATACCAGCTCAGGCCCAAAATTTTATTAATATTCTCTACTTGCACATCCCACAGGTTACGCCGTACATCCAATTTTATCACTGATCCCTAGAAGCTTTGAATTTAAAAACCAACACGGTACTAATTGAAAACCCCTCCTCTTCAAACCTGTGGCATAGATTGTATAAAGGCTTGTTTCTCCAGGGGACGTAGAATGGAAACTGTAATCGTGTTCAGGTTTTGGATGTGTGGAAAGAGAAGAAAAAAAAGTACTGTCAGTTCAGCATGTTCAGCATGTATGAAGGAGGAAGACATGAAAAGAATAAATAGCTTGAAAACTAGGGAGCGCCGAAGTTTTTCATCTCAAAAGAAAAAAACCAAAACAACTTTACACAAAATTTTTAAAAGGAATTTATCTCCAGCTGAAGTTTGCATGCTTCTAAAAGCATGTACCTATTCAAACATCATCATCTTTATCAACAGTTTAATACCATAAACAAAAACCCAGCAGCATAACAAATGAACTTTTTAGAGTGAGCTTCTCCCTGCCTCCTCCTGCGGTACCAAAAGGCAAACAGCTGCTCACTTTCTGCATCACACGCGCTGTTCTCACACTGGCACACTAATGGCTTCTCTGACAAGGCAAACTCTAATATTAGATACCGCTCTTATTAGCTTGGAATGGAGCGTGTGCTGTGAAACCCTGCAGGTACCACACTCTGCAGAGCCTGCTCTCTTTATTTCACAAATCATATGTAATTGCCTCTTTCATATCAGCCCCTAAATTGAGTTGAACACTATCATTCTTCTCCAAATTCAACATCCGTGTACTTCAAACATATATATTTCACACTTAAAGAATACTTTTTTTTAATAAAAATACTTCAGAACCTTAGAATTGAAGTTATTAGGCAATTTAACCCAACAATACAAACAGCAGAGGGAAAAGCAAAGCCTCTCCTCCCATGCTCCAAACAGCAATTTCTGTTTCACTAGCCACGGGAAGAAACAAGGGGGCTCTGAAGTGGCTTTAGATGCTTACGTTTGAATGAATAGTACGTGATTGATATGGCTGTTACTTGTAACACCACGGGAGCGTGTTATAAATAACCTGGTGTTATTTATAAGTATTGTGCTGTTTTGCACAGCAGCACAGCCCGAGCAGCACGGCATCCCACCGCAAACACCGGCTGCAAGGGAAGTTTTTCTGTAATCTTTGCACAAACTTGGGCACATGGGTGATCTTTGCCAGCAATTGCTGGAGGCTAGAAGAAACCACAACACAAAGCATGGGTGGACACCTGTGAGGGAATCACACGTGCGTGGTTCAGCAAGTGCAAATAGGTGAGAACCTCACTGGCAGGGCCGGAGACAGAAAAGAAACACAAGCTGGGCTTATTACTGAATTCAACGTTAAAAAAATTCATGTGGTCTCTACTGTGTTTGTTACCAGAAGATTTCAAACAGCCGCAAGGCTGCTGACCAAGCAATGACAGCCTGTCGGTGCTGGGTGGTTAAAGCACTTGGCTCAGTGTGGACCTGGAGCCCCCTGTAAGGGGAGGACAGTTACTCATCACTAATGCTTATTTTCACGCCGCTCTCCTACTAACCTTGCTAATGGTCTGGCATGCTAATGGAGACTCACGAAATTATTAATTTTTTTTTGCCTTTCTTCTCATCTACAGTCTTACCTGCTATGCTAGAACCAATTTCATTACTGCTAAATCACCTCCACCAATGTGTGTCAAGCCCAGCTTTGAATCTCTTGAAGAGGTGTGATTTTATCCCTTAGTTTCTCCTGCTTTTTCACTTATTGTGGGTATAGCTAAACTGCATTTCTCCAATTTGCTTTTTAAATAGAAAAAATTCCTGTCAAGAGGTGCACGTTTTGTATTTCCCTGCCGCTTACAGATGACATTAGTCTCTTCCTTGTTCATACCTACTGAAACAATGCTGTCTCCAGGCATGTCAACTTTAAGATAGATGTATGTGTAATTGAAGTTTTCATCATGCAGCTCACAAAGAAAGATACCTGCACATTATAATTGATTCCTCTTCTGATCTCACCGGTTAACAAAAATAATTGAATTTGGTATCCTTTTTAATGCATTCACATATGTCTTTACAGTTCCAAGTTGAATATACTCTCTGCTTTTGTCCTTGGTCTCATTTTCAAAACCTTTTATCTTTAGCTTGCTAATCTAGCACAAGCAAGAGACTCTCCAGTCTGGGGGAAACTGGAGCAGAGACAATTAAGATGAGAGAGAAGCAGGAGGTAAAAAGCAGTATAACATATGCAAAAGTAGATTTCTTATGAGGACATTTGTATAAGTATCTTCCACTTAGCAGTATAGAAGTGCATGACTGCCTTTAAGTTTTGATACTGCACTTTTTAGCAGTCAATTGTAAAAGTCAACCATGGAAGTTTAGCATCATCATCTTCATTTTCCAGAAGGGAAAACTGATGCTCCTCACAAGATGAAGTGGTTGTGGTCATTCAGCAATGTAAAAGAACTGGGCTAAACCACATGTTTGAGGATCTTCCCACTGATTAGGTCATAGAATCATAGAATTAACAAGGTTGGAAAAGACCATAGAGATCATCGAGTCCAACCTGTAACCTATCACCTAGTCTATCACCAACCTATTACCCGACATCATCTCATCATCTAAATCTTGTCCCTGAGTACATCATCCAACCTCTGCTTGAATACATCCAAGGACGGTGACTCCACCACCTCCCTAGGCAGGCTATTCCAATGGGAAATCACTCTCTCTGTAAAAACGTTTTTTCTAATATCCAGTTTAAACCTCCCCCAATGCAGCTTAAGACTGTGTCCTCTTGTTCTGTCATTGGTAGCCTGAGAGAAGAGACCAACCCCCACCTGGCTACAACATCCCTTAAGGGAGTTGTAGAGGGCAACGAGGTCTCCCTCGAGTCTCCTCTTCTCCAGGCTGAACAACCCCAGCTCCCTCAGTCTCTCCTCACAGGGCTTGTGCTCCAGCCCCTTCCCCATCCTCGTTGCCCTTCTCTGGACATGCTCGAGCAACTCAACATCTTTCTTAAACTGAGGGTCCCAGAACTGGACACAGTACTCAAGATGCAGCCTCACTAGTGCCAAGTACAAGGGAAGAATAACTTCCCTAGTCCTACTGGCAACACTAGGTCATTCTCATCAAAGCAAGAATAACACACACCAAAAAAAAAAGTGTTTATCAACTTCACACCAGCTGTTTAGGAAAGGATCACCGTCATTGTGCAGTCACTTCTGAGATGCTGCCTTTCCTGAAGTCACATCAGAGAAAGGCAAAACCAGAAAGAAACAGTAAAAGAACATAGAGTTCAGTATGAACATTCCCAAAGCGTTCTTGTTACATGTGCTCTGAATCCTTGGCATGCTGAAGTCATGGGAGGTCTACTTCCTAACTATTTTTGCAGAAGAAATGATCAGTACCTACCAGAATCAACCAAAATATAGCTTTGAACTGTAGGAATAAAAGAAGAAATACAAAGGTGCTGCTTTGTGACACTGCGAGGAAATCCTCCCTCTGGAGATGAAAATCAACAGTCCTACCTGTACCCTATGATACCTTGTCCTGTTCCTCATACGAGCAGAGGAACTCATACAAAGAAACCATTCACAAGCAACAGCTTCTCGCTTTCTTCAGAGTTAGCTTTCTGCTAATTTAGCTTCAGAAACTTCATTTTCAAACAAGTTCTGACCACAAAAAAATGACTGGAGCATTTAGTTTGGGAAGGGAAGAGGGACAATCCCTTTCACAGTGACATGTTGGACAGGCTCAGCTGTGCTGCGGAATAAACCACTTGCGAAGCAGAAAAGCACAAGTTCTAGGTCACAAACCCAGAAATTACTTCTAGCAACACAAAGCCAAAGACTTCCCTGTAATCTGCACTTCACACATCGGCAATGAAAGAAGCTACTCCTGATGTCACAGCCATGGAAAAGCCATCCTTCAGCAAAAGCAAACAGAGTTACATTTGCAGGCTAACTCATCAAGCCTCTGAATTTATATGCAGCAACAGAACCATGTAAGGATCAAATAAAATTAATTCTGTTTAATAACAAATTAATTGTCCACGCCAGCCTCTAATGTCTCCATCATCAAATGCATTTCCATGTTATTTACCCACCACAACTTCCCACGGGGAAGGAGAAAGACAGCTGCTTAGATTAAAGAACAACACCGAAGAGCCTCCTAGACAAAGGATCTTTTCATTTTCTAAATGATTGCTCTACTCCAAAACGTCTTAGGAGAAATAATGTGAGGATTTTTTATTCTTTTAAGAAAACCAAGAGGCAAACTGCCTGATTTGATTCTCCTCTTTCACTGTCTCAGACCTGAATGCAACAACTTCTAGTGGTACGGAGATATGTAGAAATAATGTCCCCATTACAAGAAAAATAAATTGTCAACAGACCCAAGAAAGTGTATCTTTCTCATTTTATATTCTTTGAGGCATGGATCACTGTAGCCCTCACCTTATTTATTGACAACAGGAACATTTTTAAAAGATGTATAAGATGACAACAACAAAAACCACTTTACAGTAAACTAGGCTATAAATTCTTTCAAAAGCCCAGAAATGTGACACATGCTGCCAGATCCCCACTGCTCTTATTTTGTAGTCTTATTTTAATGCCTCTAAAGCATCCAAAATTGTCCAGTTTGACCACACCAAAGAATACCTCTCAAATCATCATCTAATGGACGAGTTTTTCTGGGAAATAAAAGAAAGTTTTCTCTATCAGCAATGTCAATGCGCCATCCCACTTTAACAACTTACTTGGATGCCTGAGGACTATCACAGTTTAGGGAACCAGCTTATAACAAAGAGTTGATCCATTTAATCCTAGAGAAGTCCTGGGAAGAGAAAGGCAAACCATAGGGAGAAGGAGAGAATACAGCCCTCTCAGAAGATTCGGAGACACTCAGGTCTTTGACCTGATCAGTCTGACAAGTCACTATTTTTGATGAGGGAAGTAGTATTAAGAGATACAAGAGACCTCCTTCTTCGGCAGAAGTTCAAGTCACACAACACACAATGCTTATTTGAAAGGAGCTTTAAAAGCTTATTACTTGCAGAGTTGTTATGGGGTAACTGCCCTATAACATCTTTCAATTGTACTGGGATAGCTTCACTACAGAGCCAGCAGCAGGACTGTATACTGTGTTTGAACTTGTCAGGCTTACAGTGGTCAAGAGTTCTCTAGATTATGGAGTGGTCCTACCAAAGTTCTGACCTGAATGTCCCTGCAGCCACAGAGGAGAGCAAATACTTGTATGCAACAAAACTATGGGACACGACCTGGAAGAAATCTTACAAAAATGAGCACAATCTATCAAACGGATTTAACTTATCCCAGCTGCAATGTTCTTCTACACAGAGAAGATTAGGAGCAACAGATTCACTCTTCCAAAGCAGAAACCAAACAACTTTTAGTTAAGAAACAAAGCAGATGGCCCGTGTAGATTAAAGAGTAGGTAGAGCACAATGCAACAGCGCACTGCTGCACACAAATCCCACAGTAATTACAGCAGCAGCGTCGTGTCACTAATGATGCTGCGCCTGTGAACTGGGACAAATTAACACAAAGACACACATGCTTCTGACTTGCAGCCCAAGGGAAGGTGAATCTGATGGAGAGAGACACATTTAAGGGAATCACAATAGATTAAATGCTGCAAGGTACGGGTAAGTAATATGCAGCCCCAATAAAGAAAGGAATATGGGGAAGGATGTGTGGTTCCTCATCTGTCCTAGATTTGTATGAAAATTGATATTCTTCCCTAGAGACTGTACAATGGATCTTTCTCATCCCACTTGTATTTCAGCACCTTTACTGTTAATCCACTTTCCTCTAACTTTTGTAAAGGCTGAAGACCAGAATCACTGTTACCAGGGTACATCCTCAGTCAAGCTAAACCAGCATTACCAGGCCCTTGGGTTACTTTGGTCCAAGTGTGAACTTCCATAAAGCCAAACCATATCAACCTACATTGACATTTCACTTCCAAACATCATGAACTACCAGATCAGTCAGTCTGAGGCCTTATAGAATGAGGCCTTATGCAGAATTTTCCCCACTGAAGAGCAGAACTGCATTGTGTAGTATGGGAGGACATCAAGGGTGTCCAGGCACCAGCAGCCATCGAGCAATCCAGCTCACATTGTCACTGCTCTGCACAAACACCTATGTAAAGCACAAGTGCAGCCCGGGCCCCGCTTTCTTCCCTCTGTAATGCCGGTGTGCCCCAATTCAAAGCGTTTCTATATTCAAGTCAGAGAGCAGCATGCAGGAACATGAATCCAACTTAGGCAAAAACAACCAAAAAAGCCATTTGAGACAAAACCCACAAATCCCCTGCTCACATCAGTCCCTGATTTAGGTAACATGACACAACCTACATCGTATCTGAAGAGAAGTGGCAGTTCATATCCCATGCCAATGATTTCAAGCTGTTCAGCCTGTCGGTAGCAGCTCATTTTCTCAGACCTCTGGAGACAGAGGTGCAGTTTGTAACATGGCTTATTGAACGTTATTGATGCTGACTATTTCTGAGCTTCAAGATTTGGCAGGCACTAAGTGTTTTCCTGGTCTGGACCAGTGGAGAGCAATTCAATATTATTTGGTACTTCGGATGATTTTAAGCTAATGAAGGTCCTTTTCTTTTTTATAACTCCCCATGCAAATGTTAATTTTTAATAAACTTTGCCCAAGTAGGATTTAAAGCTTATCTCATAAGACATATTTAGAGCAGCGCCATGGTGAAGTAAATCGGGGAAAAAAATACGTACAGCTGAAAATAGGATATTTCTGCATGCTTGCTTCAAAGTCTACCAAGAGTTCTCTGCGCAGGCTGATTTGCCGTCAGACTAGTCGTTGCGCAGGACTGGAATTGTTAATTAACAGTCAAAACCTGTGCCTCTCAGGCATGCTGCAGATGAACTTCATTGTCACCGCCAGTTCTGCACTTCGCACCAGTGACGCAGGAAGGCTGGAGGTAGTAGAGAGGGTGGGTGGGAAGAGCAGATTTTCTTTAAACTTCACAGGGCTGGAAAGGTTAATCTGATGCTAACAGGCAGCATGTTGACTGAGCAAGAGGCTTTAGCATCATCGGTCTTTTCTCTGATGATGGGGATGGGAGCTGCTCTGAAGAAAAACATGTAGAGGCTGCAACACCTTGTTGGGCAGCACAGGCCGTGCTGCCAAACCAACAGGAAAGAGGAACGCTGTGCTTGGCTAGGATCTGGCTGACGAGGGCTTTATAAAGTTGCTGTTGCTGAAGGACAACGTAGGGCTTGATACCTGTGCTCAAGACCTTATAATTAATTCAAAATAATTAAGCTTAATTACGAAAGACTTGTACACATCATTTTCAAAACCTGTTGAAGAGTCTCTTGGAATCTATAATCCCCACGGCCTTGTGTTTTATTCCATCAGAAGTTAATTATGGGAGAGAGAGTTTCAGAATGCTTAAGAGCTATCACGTATCTAGGGGTCATTTGTGCTGCGGACCGGGAAACATTAGTGGGAAAGGTGCTGTGAGCATCTGAGCTTGCTTTGTAATGCTCATAGATGCAAGGACAGAGCTTATGACCTCTCTTTTCTATCATCACAGCCACGCAGAAAGCTAACGCAGAGAAACCACTGTCTTATTGAACCAGACCTCTTCAGTGCTTTCAATTGCTATTTTTTTATATTTTTATATACATATTTATATGTATAAGACTAAGTCCTGTGCATCACTTCTCTCCCACAATACTACTATCGCCAACAACTGCATTCAACCAGTACATAGAAGCTTCCATGAGGAAGGGAAGTGAAAAAAGCAAGAGGGATCTCTCAGGCATTAGGATTTACCTTGTACCTCACATATTTCTTAACATGTTTCATTGGGAAAGGAATCCTTTGACTTTGGAAAAATCATCCTTTCCTGTGCATAGGTCATCAACAGATGGTAGCATATAGGGGGGGAAAAAAATGCTGCTTCTGAAATATTCATGTTGTTTACTGTTCTAGATTGTGCCTTTGCTTCCTATCTTGAGGGACGCCCAAAAATAAAAACCAAAAATCTAATTTTGGTATTAGGAGTCTTGCCATGCTACCCAGTTTGTCCTACTTAAGGTTCAGAAATCAAACTAACGTAAAATTTAAAAAAAAGCCAATGTACTGACAGATTATATTTTTTCCTCATTATTTGAAACTCTTCTATTCATCTGTATTTGTAAAACCACCTTCTGCTCCCAATATTCACATTGATCACAAAAAATCAGAAAGTCTGAAGGAAAGGCTGCAGAACGAAGGGCCCGTGACCCACAAATCGTATATAGGCACTGGAGAATCTTAGTTCTCAAAAAAGATTTGTGTTCTCCTCGCAGCAGCAAAGCAACTGTTGCACTGCAACTAAAGCATCAGTTCCCATTTGCATTTGTCAGAGCTCCTGAAAGCAGTGTTGTGTTGGTCCTGCCAGGCACAGGGAGTCCAGGTAGTCCCCATAAAAGTTACCTGCTCCATCTGCAGTTCTTTTCGTTTCGACTAACACTCACTGAATGTGAATGTGTTCAACATCACGTTGGATGAGGCTTTGACCAACCTGGTCTAGTGGAAGGTGTCCCTGCCCATGGCAAGGGTTTGGTACTAGGTGATCTTTAAGGTCCTTTCCAACCCAAACCATTCCATGATTCTTTATATACAAGTCTCCCATCTTCAATAAATTCTGAGTGCTCTATGTCTTTTCTGCTGGCAAACATATCACATTCCCCCAACTACATTTAGCAGTAGGATTTAGTGAACTGAGATACTGAAACAATATTGGTTGCCTCTGCCATGAGGAACCACGTACAACACGTTACTCTCCGAATTATTCAGACCTCCACAGGCCTAGGTAACAAGCCTTTAGCAACATCTAGACACTGGGGACAACATTTTCCCTGGAGTAGCTCAGATGATGTTAGCAGACCCCCAACAGGGAGAAATTCAGCCTTAGGCTTATTGCATGGCAGCACTTCATCTTGGTCAGCCCTACCGGCTCGCTAAGGAGACGATTTGGAATATCAAATACAAGAAAAAAACCTCAAACACCAAAATCCCAGAGCATCTCTTGCCTGACAACCCCTTTCACAGCATCTGTTTAGAAAGCTGTGCTACAAAGTCGTAAGCATGCAGGGGATCACTCGTGACTTTTCAGTGCAGACGACCTTTTCCCCCTGCCAGCCCCCAGCGAAGCCTCCTAGAGGTATTCCCCTCTCCCTCATCTTTAACTCTTTCACAAAATGTCACATTGATATTCAAGGCCAAAGAACAGCCATCTGACATCTTTGAGTAAGACCAGCGTGTTTTCCACTAGAAAAACCACAAAAGACTACCGTGAAGAAAAAGACTAATGTCAAAGAGATGTTTCACAAAGGTCACAAGAAACATGGGGATTCTGGCCTCAACAGCAGCCCATGGTAAGAGCATGTCTTGTTTTGCTAAGATCGTCACTCTGTATTTCACTTGCACATTTGGGAACAAAAAGCTGCAGGAAATTAATCTGTCTTTGGTTACCCTTGGTCCTTAGAAGCTTAATTACCTTCAGTACCCTCAAACTAGCTGGGCTGCCTTTGGCAGAGAAAAAAAACCTCTTTACCTATGCTCAACGATACAGATGGGCTTGATACTTCCGTTTAAAAACACAGACAGGAAGGCTTCTCAGCTTCGTAAAGCATTAAACTCCCTCTTGAAATGTAACCGGGAATCAACTGCCTTTCACCTGTTATGTCGTAGCTTTAATAAAGTGTAAAAATGGAAGATATCAAAAAGCTACACAAGAAAATAATCCTCTGAAATAATGTGAGAATGGAATGGGCAAATAACAGCGCAACTGGAGCAGAAAACTATTACATCCACTCTCGGTTTGCTTACACACCAAGCACCTACCCTGCTTAATCTTTCCAAGAGAAGGCAACAAGTAGACACCAGTCCCCACCACAGTCTCTACTCCTGGCTTTCTACTCCTAGTAAATCTACTCATTACTTCTGCAGAAAAGAAGTTTCCTCTTTGGAACAAGGCAGACCAAAAGAATACTTAAATATGTTTATTTTTAAAACCGCTTATGTAAAGATACTATAGTGAATGAAGTATTAAATTATGCAGTGCGAGATGTAATGGAGCAAATTAGATTCAGTAAGATCACATACTACTGAAAATATGCAAAACGCAGCGCCGTCGACTTTCAGTTGTCAAGCTACACACACACACACACATATATATTGCTCATCTCATTATTTTCTACTGTTTCCATGTGTGATAACATGCCCAATGCTGACACTTCTCCTATTCTCCCTGGCAGACCCTGCATTAGCATGTAAATAGCTGGCAGATAGGAGGAAATGAAAGCAAGGAAGAGCTCTTTAATTAACTTTAATCCTCTGAAAATCCATACAGCAATCTGTTCTGACAGTTTTCTACACGGGATCTTCTTAGGAGGTCCCTAAGTGCTGCCTGCGGTTCACTGCCAGGCTAGAATGAGGAGAAAGAATGAACAAACCAATTTTGGAGACAATATTTAGACACTTTTCTGCTACTGAATGATGACTGGTGACTGCCATCTGGCATTATCAGAGCTGTCATTAGTCCCACTCTGGATGGGAAACAAAGAGATGCCATAAGCAAGACGATAGCGCACTTCACACCCGTCTGACAGCCTGTCCCCCGCGCCTGGGGTAAGCGTGCCAGAGCTCACACACACACGTATAACAGCAGCCTCCTCTACCTTCCAGTACTATACATGCTACACATCTATGCCCCCTGGCTCACATTTTCTGAGCCTGCAGTAAACACAAAATCCTCAAGGTTGAAGAGCAAAGCAATTTCGTTGTTAGAAAACTTGATGAGATAGCTCTATAGCAGTACGCAGTCCTTCAAATCTTGAACAGCAAAAAGGCTGGCAGGCTGGAAAGGAGTAAGCTGAAATCATTCCTCGATGACTTCCATTTTCCAAATGTGACAAGTGTTATTCATAATCTTCTATTACAGGGAATCTCAAGCAGATTTTGGCGAGGGAAAAAAAAAAAGGTCTAAAGATAAATGGAAGGAGGTTCAGTGGCACAGCCTTTGGCAACACAAGGAACTCTTAGCTTGCAGGTTAGATTTAGCTCTGGAAGTGGTGTCCTGCTGGTTGATGGGAGCTGGCACAAAGCTTGCAGAAAGGTTATTGGTTCCAGTTGCACCTTGGAATGACCACTCTGAGGCCATTTACAGCTCAGAGAGTTGACCTGTGGAACTCCCCAAAGAGTTGAACAAAAATTGGGTTCCCTGAGGATGACTGGGAGCAACTTAAGAGCTGGAGCACACACCAGCCAGAAATGCAAGTCCCCTGTGTTTCTTCAGGGCTGAAGAAGGGAACAGCAGGGATCCCAGAGGATTCCAGTAATGAAGACACAGGAAGAAGCAAAAGGTGCCTAGGTTACAGACATACCATTAAGTAAATGTTCTCCTGTCAGTTGAACCACTCTAAGTATAAAGACTGTTATGTCATCACAATCCCCACCTCCCAATTTTTTTTAATGCTGTAATATTAAGAACAGACATTTCACTTTATTCATCCTATCAGATTCGAGTGCTAGAAGGCACAGAAAGTAACCAGCATGGCAACTTCAAAAACTTGGTGACTGATAACGCTCAGATGAATGTATGCTTTTATGAATATGTAAGCACGAATTTCAATAGAATGACCTTTAACACAACAGATCCCAGCTGAAGTAAGAAGGAAATCTCTAGTGACACATAAATTACTAAAGATGAAGGTGTCCCTTCAAAGATTTACCTTGCACAGAATAGTCCTTATACATACTGGCCACTAATCCTCTTTAAATTATGCACTAGTTCCCACAGCTTTGAGAAGTCGTGTTCTAATCTGATCTAAATCTTCCAGTAGAGAGAAACACCATAAAAAGTGCACTTAGCAGCTGTGAAGACAAATAAAAGATGAAACTGGAATAAGTTCATAAAACTATTATAATCACATCCACAATTAGTCAAAAGATTGCACTCTGGCCACCTGGTAAGAGTATAAGACCTCAACTATGGCCTCTCAGCTTAACTGTCATCTGATTGCTTCATCTTAAATAAGTATGCAACCACCTAATGGTTAGTTTCTTTGAAAACAAACAAACAAAAATTTATTATTTTTTTTTTAAAGGGGAAAAAATCCACCAAGTAATATCCCAGATAAAGTATAACAGATTTGCAATCTCAATCTGATCAGGGAGAACAAGACTAGCTCTACATACTGAGCAGAGATGCACATTTCAGCAGACTGATTCATCTTCCAGACAGACAGGAGTGACAGTGACTGTGATCCAGTTATACTGTTCTTTGCCTGGGAATACAGTGATTTGTCTACTTGCTGCAACACTTAAATCTCATGGGATATTCAGACACTCATACAGGGCAAAGACAATGGGCTTTTCAGAAATTGCTAGTTGCAATACGTGAACTTGCAAGACCATCCCAAATCTTTATCAAAACTTGACAGGCAATAAACTTACTGACCTCCATAGATTTCTTTTTTTGTGTGGTTTTGTTACATTACTTTCACTTTATGAAACTGGTAAAGACAAACATGAAAACACAGATAGTTGTGGTGCTTGCGTAAAGTGAGGAAAGGTCATGTAAATGTAAAAGATAATGGAGAATTTCAAGTAATAACCCACAGGAATAATAATAATTTCGGTTTTAAAAGGCAGACAAACCTCAACAAAATGAAAACTTAAAATCCCAGATGCAGATGGACAGCTGCATATACAGGGCAACTCCTCAAGTCTATTAGAAGTCAGAAGCATGAATGACAGTAGCTGCACTCTGACCCAGCAAAGGCTCTGAAAAGACGTAACCCAGGTCCTCTACTGTATTTTAACCAGAGAACCATGATATTTTAACCAGAGAATTGCTACAGAGGCAACTAAATGCTTCAAGAAGTTAAACTGCACTACAGAGAATGATATAATAGTAATAATCTCAAAGCTATATATCCACTCAAGACCAAAATAACAAAGGTGTTAAGAGGCAAAAGGAATAAAATGATTTATCATTAAAAATGGTTATTGTATTGGAGACACTAGGCAGCAGACATCCTCCTATCTGTTCTAAAAGAGGAGATAAGGTTGTTCTGGGAAATTAGAGTCATTGGCAAGGAAGTTTCACCTGAACATTAAGCAAATTAGTTGAGAAGGTTCAGAATTACAAAGCAGCTTTTTCAGCTGAGTGTAACAAGATAAAATAGAGATAGATAAGCACAAGCTTTTGTTAAAGTAATTTAAACTGAACTAGTTAACAATTCATTGAGAGAACTCAGAGGAGAGAGAACTAGTGAATGCAGAATTTTCAAAGTCTGTACAAATGACCAAGCATCCCTTAATCTTTATGTGAGTCCAACGTGTTGGTAAAAGCTGGCTAAAGGAGGAGCACACTTTCTGCCTTGCAATGGAAAGCAATTAGCAGCAGGCAGTGCGAGGGATTTGGGCCACAAGTTTCACTCAGTATATTATTAGCCTAGGAAAACAGGGGCAAATAGCAAGATGTGCGCTGACAACATAAAATATTAATGTTAGCATAGTCTGGAGGCAAGGGGAAAGCATTCTAGAGCACCTAAAAAAATTAATGATGGGGGAAGAGCAAAGGCTGCTGAGCAGACTGAGCGCACGCGAATGCAAGTTAATGCAAAGGGGAAGGAAAAAACCCTAGATTTCACACACAGTGCAAAAAAGCAGCTTTTAAACCACAATCTCCTGGTATTCGATTTCAACACCGTTTGGAGATATGACATTGCTATGGACAGAGGGACAGAGTGAGACTCCAACCCATAAACCAGGCCACAACCTCCACAAACAAAACCACTCCAGCAACTTTTTCCCGAAGAAATCAGATCCTTGTACTAATAAAGGTTCACAGAAATGATACTGGATGGTTCCAGGATATGACAAATGTTGGCAGATATAGATCAGCAAAATGCTGATGTCAACACAGTGGAGCAGGCAGTGCCAGGGAACACGCACACAAGCGGCAAAGGACTTACTATCTGAAGGAAGGTCATCATCACACAGGTAAGGCACAGCAAACTTCAGTCTGCATTTTGGGACTCCATAAAACCCAGATATTCTCATTAAGAGATGCAATAAAGATTTAACAGCTCTTCCACAGAGCTCCTGTTTGACTTGGGCTCAGGTCTTCAGCCATTTCATCCAAGCATCTCGGTTCTTCACCTTCTTTTATAACTGACATAATGGTGTTTCTCTATCTTACAGAAGGAAAAATGCAACCCTAAATACTGAGTACTGCTAAAATATGAGTGACAGTGCCATTCAGGTTCCCAAAATAGACAGTATTTAACCTTCATTAGTTGTTAACAGCTCTCATAAGTCTACCAAGCATTGATATTCAGATATTTATAACACATTTAACTCCAGACCAAGTCCCAAGATAAAAAAAGAGAAAGGACAACCAATGTAACAAGAAGATTCTTCCCCCCAGAGTCTCTTAGAACTACTTCTTGGGGAAAGAAAAATTGAAAGGAGAAAGAACTCATTGGTCTGGAGGAATAAACCTTGTAAGTCCCAAAGTTCTCCCTGGGGAGAGCAGCAATCTTGCTTGTTACATCTTAACAATGCAGCAAAAATTAGAAGATATGATTTTTCTTAAGTTGTATTTATACAAAGAATGTGAACTCTAATACACTTTAATTTCACTCCTTTTAGTATATTAAAAGCTAATTACAAACCAAAACTTTTGATGCATCCATTCATTCGTGGGGAGGCATAACCACGAGCCACGTGTGGAGGAACAGCTCACAGGTTCTGCCAGCTAAAGAGTGTCCAAAATACACTGAATTCTCAATAAAGCAAACAAAGAATGACCCCATGCCTACTGAGGTCACTGGTAAGTCCTTTATCCGCTGTTATTGCTAATTCAACTAGAAACACATACTTTGATGTTTTAGCTGCGGTTAAGAGATCCAGTTCCTTCAGTGGAGATGTCTGAGACTAAAACTACGCTTGTGTAACTGCGGGCTGATGAGAAGCAACAATTCCCCATTCCTGCTCCCTCTCCTTGAAGGAAAACTAATCAGACAAAAATTACCTCTGCAGAGAGAGAAGCAGTGAGTACATAAACCCTGACAAAGAGAACTCCAAACTCACCCTAGCAAGGTGAAATGGAAAAAGACCTCCTCAGAAAGTCAGGGTATTTTTGGCAGGAGACGGATTAAGAGGAGTCAACTTTAGCTGGTCCCTTAAAGGGATCAAATCATTCCTAATGTTAGGGAGCAAACTCCAACAGAGATCGTGACTCAAGATGCAGAGGACGCACTCAAAAGCTGGAGCAGAAGGACCTTCAGAACCTCAGAACTCAGTAATCTGTGTCCAGGCAGGGAGGAAAGTGAGGCAGAGAAGCTATGCACATTTAATTACTTCTGTCTGTATTCCTGATTTACTTGTGTTATCTGAAGGAAAACATCAGATTTAGAACATATGTTTCACATCCTTCAGCTTGGATACACCTCTAGAGAGTTAAACTGTAAACCTGGCTATTATTGACAGCTGCTCAGCATCCTATTTAGGATATTTTCAAGGGATTCAGTAGTTTCCTTCTTTCCTCTCTTTTATGCAAGTGAAAAGCCGATACTGGAACGCAAAGGCTACAAACATAGCCTCAGGTTAACACCACACATGACAAATTCATGTGCAAAGATATTACATAAGAAACACTCTGGCTAGCATAAAAGGAGCTGGCAGGTTAAATAGCTTTCTGTGGGGGTTTTTTCATAATTTCTTAGATTCCATTTCAAGCCTTTAAAGTGTGACGAATACACTCCATTGCGAACAACTCACTGAGCTACCTGTGAACGGTGCATCTGTGACAGTTACACTATAGGGAGAAAGCACAGGGATGTGCTGAATTAGACACTCAACATCTCTTGTTGCAGCTCACATGTTCCAAGGAGAAATGGCCATTAAACTAAGTGCTCCTTTTCTGCTCGGGAGTGCAGAGGATTCTTTAGAGGTGTAGGAAATGAAGAAGCTCTCTTGCAGAAGGCAAGCACCAGGGAGGGTTGCTCAGCGAAGCTGCGCCTGGATGGGACACTGAGGCAGCGCAGGAGGAATGTGGAGCTGCTGCTGCTCCTCAGTGTTGAGGGAGGACAATAATGGCTTGAAGAACAGTAATTGCTTTAAGGCTTTAAATCAGGACGGGAAAGGGAAAAGCAAACAGATGAGTTGCTTGGTATTGGGCTAGAAGCAAACAGAAGAGCTGAGATTTACTTAAAGGACTGGCAGAGTTAACTGCAGGTAGGAAGGAAACTGCTTCCAGGGAGACCCTCCAAGCAGCACAGTGACAGAGGTTACCCCCACCCCAGCCCTACACCCCTGGCGGATCCAGGCTGTGCAGGCTGAGACCCCACAGCCTCATGTGCAGAACGGGGAAGAGGGAAGAAGGATGAGGGTCAGGGTTACAGCAAGTTAAAACAGGGAGTGAGATATATCACTGGAGTAAGTATTGCCACTTGTTATGTTCACTTCATGCAAAAGGTCAAAAATTCTCTCGTGTGGTGGGTTTTATGTTTAAAAAACAACCTAGAGTGCTTCATAAGGATTTTTTCCCCCAGCACCAAACTCTTACCGATGCTATCTTAATAAACATCTTCACATTGGAGAAGGATAAAAGGCATTTTGTTTTGATTTCATTACATTTCCTGAAATTGCTTTTTACTTTCTGCATTTATTTTTTTTTGCCATTCAGTTGTGGTGGCCCTCACAGAGGGATAATGCAATAACACTTCTGACAAGGTCAGCTTTCCAATAACTTTGCAAATGGCATTTCCCAATGACAAAACAAGCACAGCTTTTCTTCTTTTGTAATTAATATAATAGAAATGTCAACCTGGAAAGGTGGTCTCCAAATGTAGTATGCTATCAACAGGAAAAAAAAAAAAATAAAGCCAGAAAGGGTTTCTTTATCCGTAAAACTGGTAAAACTACTGTTACAAATGTAAAACGTAAAATTTCTGCAGCTTATGAACGNTGTAAAACTGAAAACATTCTTTACCTGGTAGAACTACTGTTACAAATGCAAAACATAAAATTTCTGCAGCTTATGAACGTACCTAAGAAAACAAGCTGGGAGAAGAAGAGTTAAATTGCTTAAATTGCTAATTCAGACACTAGATCATTTCGAGAATTGCACATTTGTTTTGCAAATTCATTTTGCACGTGCCCTCTAGAAGCACACGGGTCTATGCTGTGTGCACATACTGAAAGAAACTTACTTCACATTTATGTTTATCTTTAATTTAATCACGTGTCTAATGCACAGAGTTCTTCTTTGCAGCTGCTCCCCTATCCACATAAGCAGTAACATCCTGCTGTCAGTCCTGGACCTACCTGTAACCTAAGATATATCCCATCTAAGGCACAGAAGAAAGGGTGTGGGAGCAGGAACTCTCCCAACTGCTTCTTCCAGTGGAAGCTCCTGCTGCTCCAAGGGAGAATGGGAGTAAAAGGATCTCCTCTCCCTGAAAGGGGAATGAATGAGTTCTTGGCACTGTCTCACAGAGGGATATGGACTGGAAAAAAAACAACCCAGATGTCCCATATATTGAGAAACTTGTATTATAATAATCTCATGACATGAAACAGAATTCATTAACTGAAACTAGACCAATTCTTCAGATTTGTTACAGTTTTTATTAAATAACGGTGCTGTCTCTGAATTACTACCTAAGCAAATGCGCTCACAAAATAGGGAACAGTTCATTTCCCCCTGACGCAACAAATCATGGGTCAAAGACCATTTCCACAACGCTTTGCAAAAGCTCATTTGACTTCTAATATATTCATCAACTTAAGCAATGCTTGACCTGAGATGTTGTGAACGTGCATTGAACATAACGGTTAGTACCGCATGATGCTGTGCCAGGAGCAATCCAAAATGCTCCAGACAGTCCTTCAGTTTTATAAAGATTTTGGGTCTTCATTTGAAAGGACGCTCTGAGTGACTGGTGTCTTGAGTACTGCAGCTGTTCTGACTAGAGGCTCACATCACATGTTGAAATAAGCTACTGTGCAATTACTTAATTATCTCTCTCTCCCCTATCCTTTAAGAAAATCCACTGTGATTCAACTTGAAGTAAACCCAGTTAATCCAGTTTTATGGCTGAGAATTAAAACAGAGAGAAGTCACAGATTCAAAGCTGCTGTTCTTGTGGCAATACCACCACTGTAAAAGGCACAGATATTAATGTCTTCAAACTCCAAGTATTTGAGGAACAAAGAAATGCAAAAAAACCACCCCCAACCCTTTTTGTGCAGCTTATCCTAGATAGCATTTTAGAGCCTGCTGATCAGAAATCCTAAGTCCCTTCCCCTGTCCTAGGATGCCACCCAAGCCCATGCCCAGCTACCTCACTTGGCCATCTCATTCCCTTGCTCGCGAGGCACAGAGCTGAGACTTGTTCTGCCCGACCTCCCTTAACAGCAGCTCTCTCATTCCACCCATCCATCTTCCCGCTTGCTTCTCTGCCATATCCGCTCGACCATCCTTCATAATTCAGGGCTGAGGAGCTAAGGAATAAATGTTACAGCACACGCATCAAGGGAACTATAACTTTGAATTACCTGACCTGGGTGAGTTTAAATTCTCAGCCATAACATTGGATTAACCTAATTTCTTTTTATTGAATATTTTACCTTTGGAAGTCCTACAGCCCTTTCTCTCAGAGAAATACGAGAACTGAAGGTCAGATAAGTTCTTTTATGAGTATATTTCTAATTTTCATAATCTTACCTCTTAGCATTGAGCATTAATATCTAGTGGTGGTAAAACAAAGCAGAATCCAGTCAGTTTTCTGGGAAGAAAGATCACATTTCTATAGCCCTTCAAAAATCCCTCATAAAATGACACATAACTTAACTTTGCTGCATACTCCGCATAGTTATAAAATTTTTTAAAACTCTCTAAACACTTTGCTTAAATAGAAATTATGTCAGACATAACATCAATAAGAATACAGAGGCTGTCCTTGTGCCTCCACCTCAAATGCATCAGATATAAAGATTGTAATGAACTCGGTATTTTTACCATTCCAAGGTTTACCAGACACGTAAAAAGGCAAGAGAAAGAATTACACAGAATTGATTCCCAAAAAATTGCTAAGATGATTTTTATGCGCTCTTTCATACTTCTAAAAGGGAAAGGGAAGCAAAGCCCAGGAGTCAATTCATCTTCTGCCTCCAGGCTGGTCATTTGAAGCTGATGTTCACCACTTCCATGTAGAAAGCCCTCAGGTGACTAAGCTCTACTCTAACAAAGCTTATCACCTTCATGCCTCTGTGGGACAAATTCCTACAGGTACCCATACAGGTGCACAAAGAAAGACAACATCCAAAGTCAGTGAAAAGGCAAATTTATCCACTAGCCATGAAGAATTAGAGCAACATCAGATGAAGAGCCAAAGATCTCACCAGAGAGGATCCAAGGGCAAGCAAGAAGGCAAGGGCAGACCTCATTCCCAAACATCTGCAGTGCCCACAGCCAGCGAAGCAGCTCAGTCATCTCAAATCCAGAGAGCCTTTCAACAAACACAGACTGACAAGTCAGAAACTATAGGAACTCGTAAGATTTGAAACGTCATTTTGGAGCAGGATAAGGAAGTGAGAACTCGACAACTCTGCTGCTTTTTTCATTGAGTGAAAAAAAAAAAAAGTGAGTAGCAAACCTATGATCAAATCAGGCAAAGTAAGGAAGCTAATGTCAAAGAAACCCAAGCTAAAGACAAGCACGCTTTCGTCTGGGAGCTCATGTCAGAAACCACGCATTTCTCCTGTCTTTCAAATATCTGCAAATCTTGCCCAAGAACCAGTAATATTTTCTGGTTTAAAGACACTTCCCTCCTTCCAAATGGTTTCTGTGCACTGCTTCAAGACTACTCCAGTCAGCCTCTGCTCCAAACACATTGATTTCAGCACTCCTGATCCATTCTTTATAGAGACATTCTGCAATTGTATTAGTAAATGATATTAGCAGGCCTCATGGAACAGGCTGAACAGGCTGTTTCAAAGGAAAATGGCTTGTGCTCACTTTATTCTGGAAGACAATTTCCATTTGCTTAATATAGTCATGATATTTTACTGAGGTAATTACACTCTTAGCTATCAGTAACAATTAAACCTTTAGACTAAGGTTGCTTAATAAAGGTCTCAAAATAAATAGCACATTCCAAACACAATATTTTTAAATGTCAAGCATGCAAATAAGATCTTGTAATGAAGATAACGCAGCATCAAGCACAAATCAGCACAAAGTCTGTCATCGTACAAATCTCTGCAAAAACTTGCTGTTAGTGTATTGTGGGATTCTGATCAGCACGCTACAGAACGGGCAGCACAGGCACGGCAGATGAAACCATTTCATTAAATATTATGACTGGTTCCTGACAAAGGCAGGGCGAAGCCACCAACACTGCTGTTTCTACACTTGCAGAGCTAAGTGACTTGCGTAACACACTCAAGACTATGGTGAGGCTGGTAACATTGATATTTGTTCTATTTTCTGTAGCAACTTCCATGAAAACTAGAGTTAGACCATTCTGTTACAAGCTAACTAAAACCAAGAAGCAGAGAAACGAGGGGTACGGATAAAGGAGAAAAATCACTCTCAAACTCTGAGATCTAGAGATATTCGAAATCAGGTCAATAGACCCTGGAAAGCTGTTACGTATGGAAGGCAAGAGCGTGGTTTAAAGATCCTTGCAATGCAGACAGCAAGATGATTAAAAAGGTGACACAGATCAGTGACAGACATTTAAATAAACAACAGACAGAAAAAGTGTTGTCAGACGCTCCTTGTACATCTCCTTGTAGCGCATCCATCTCAGGCAAAGAGTGGCTCAGCAAATTACCTCCAGCATGAGCTCCAGAAGGTAGTTCGATGGGTAAGGACTAAAACTTGATACAGTAAGTAACTGGAAGAAGTTGCTCAAAACAAACAAACAAAAAACACCCGAATTCAACAAATTTGGATTATATAGGGTGAAAAAAACCCCACAAGCCTTGTGTTAAAATAAATCCTCCCAGAATTCTCTTTCCCTGAAGCGCCTCCACCTCACATGACACAAGGCTGCCAGGGACCAACAAAAGCAAACACAAAACTGTGACTTTTCCTCAACCCCAAAAGAAAATGCCTACAGCAGCAGTCATCAAACCCCCAAATGCCACCTTCTCCTCACAAAACTTAGCATCCTTTATCTGGTAAACCAGACACTCCTGTGCAAACCACGAACATGAAGCCCAACAGCCACCCTGCACCAGACTGAACTCAGGATCAATGTAATGCCAGCTAATGGGGAGATTTTTCATAACAGCATCTACCTCATCTCTGACCTGTTCACCCTCATTCTTTAAAAAAGGCACCCTAAGAGAGGAGTCTGGAAATTAAAATTCATGATGTTACTGGATACTAGAAATTACAATTCAGCAGAGACCTGTTCAAACCCCCTGTACTCCACAGGCAGCAATTACCTTCTCCTCTCTGTCCCACAGTGGTTAATCATCTTCTCTCTTCCCTTGCTATCATCCCCCTCTGCCCATAACTACCAATCACCTTTTCTCTGAAATTATTTAACTGATTAATATAATCAAGTTGAAATTGAAGGGAACTGTGCTTCATCTAAAAGGTTGTTGAGCCCCGTTCAAACACAGAGCACCTCATCTCCCCTCTTCTCAAACATGCAGGATGATCTCCCGAGGACCACCTCGCCTGACAAAACTCGCCTTGCTGAATCACAGAAGAGGGAGCAGGGGAATCACTTTAACAGGTATTTATTTGCCGGCATGAAAAGGAAGATAACTTCCATGGGTTTATAAAAATCTTCAAAGCGGAGACACGGTGAGCAGAGGGGAAGGACTGGCAAGGGTCGGGCTGACAGCAGATAACAATCACGCGTAGAGCGGCAGCGCAGCTGGTGCTGCATGAGTAATGGCACTGCTTAAATGATATACGCGGAGTCATGAAGTGGATCGAAGGAAGGAAGAAGCATTGTATCGTAAGAGGCAGGGAAACGCATTTGATACTACTCATCACACAGAGGATTGGCTCAGTTCTGCCCCAAAGCCGTCTGTGCTACCTGGATGCAGAGCACAGGATAGAATACCCAAAAGAAGGTCTGTTACAAGGCATCTGTTTGCCAGAGTGGCTGCTTTTATTGCTATTGAGCACAATATTTAAAGCTGATTTTTAACATAGTACAAAGAAAAGGGTTAATTCACCTTCTCTGCTGAACCCCCTGATCTTTAAGGTCCTTCCTTATGCTTTAAAATCATCTACCTCCTAAGAAATAGCAATGCAGGACCCAGTATGACAGAGAAACCATCAGCATTATTTCAAATCTTTACTGATTACAAAACAAAGCAGATGGCAAATCAAGTCATGAACTCTGCATCTGCCACGCTTAATGAACAGTTTAATTACCTAGTCCCAATTCTGATGCATCTCTGCCATGCTCGGCTCTAGGAGTCACTTACATACTTCACACTGACTCTTGCAAAGATATCTCCAGGAACATGTGGTATGAACAGTCAGCTGGAGTTGGTTAATCAATACGTGTTTAATCTCCAACTTTTATGGTGATGGCTTAAATTATGTCTCAATAGAAACAGATTTCCTATCGGATCACGTGATCTGGTTGAATGCTCAGCAAACAAAATGGAATTTTTCAGCTTTTTCTCCAGGCAGCAGAGTACCCAAAGGCAGGCAAACGCACAGACAGGAAATAAACACAGCAAAACAACAACATCCAGTACAATCAGATCAATTCATTTGCTGCGTTACGCCTTATACGACAGCAAGGGATGCAATTAGGACAGTGTACATTCACCAAGTCTACAATTTAAGAAGCAAATTGGACTCATTTGGGATGAGTTACAAGAAGTAAATGACAGATTTTGAGTTCTTGTGTATGCAAATAGGCAAGAGCTTCCTGTGAAGGACCGTGCGCCGGCTGCAAGCAAGCAGGGCATCTAGTCTCTGGTCAAACCCACAGCACTTGCCATAGGCTGCTCCTACTCACTCTGCAGCTTCGTGCAGCCGTATCCACCAGACGTCTGCATGGAAGAAATAACTGGTTTAAGGAGTCACAGAGCAGCATGCATGCAGGAGAAGAGGCTGGCAGGTCTGAACCCAAACAGCAGCTAAATAATGAACATAGCTAAGGGTAGATTGCGACATGGTAAAATCACACAAGGAGAGGAGGAGGTGGCAACCCTAAAAAGATCCATGCAAGCCAACTTTTGGCCCTTCATATCAGAAGCCTTTGGGAACCCTTCAATGTGCCTTTATTGCTTTTCACCAACCTTACTTCCCCTACACAGGGTCCATTTGTGTCTCCTGAAAGCAGCCCTCTTGAAACAAATGGACCAGAGCTCGCTTTCCATTAAGTACTGACTCCATCAGCTGCTCACACTTAGATGACAATTTTGAGAAAGAGTTTTTCATTTTCAGAGACCTATACATCATATAAAATTTCCCACCAGGTTCATAGCCATTCAGTAGCAGAATTGACTGGGGTTTTTTAAACCTACTTCATAAACACAAACCAGGAGTTGTGTGCGAAGCTCTCAGAAAAAGAGAAATACTCACAAGCCTAACACAAAAGTCAAATACAAAACTGTGTAGGTAAACATGGCATTCAAAGCCAATACAACAGTAAATCAATACGGAGAAAGGGCAGAGGTGGGCCAGGTCTTTCCCCAGCATTTCAGGTATCTCCCACTACTGCTGTATCAGAACTATCTCAGGTAATAAAGCAAAGATTAAAGATTTCCCTAAAACCCTGAGCTAAGGCAAAGCAAAAAGCACAACAGTGAGCAAACCCAGCCAAGTGGATTTGTAAAAGAGCAAGTGAATACATCCCTTCAAACATCAATTTCTTTTTCATCACCTTAAGTGAACAGAGTGACACTCCAAGCGGTACCTTCAAACCATCAATGTCTGAAAACCTCGAGGGTGTCCAAATTTAGTCTTAAGTTTCCCTGAAAACATGTAGATCAGAAAACTGAAGCACTGCTCTGATTTACAAGGACATAGGGGAGAAAGTAATCAACTAACGCGTTCTAAACAGCCGTTTGTCAACAGGAACAACCAGGACACAGCTTCTACACCAGCCCACTGTCAGAGGCAGAACTGATCGGGCTGGACCATTGCACTAGTATGTCACAGACTGGAGAACACTGTTCTTCAGTTCTGCCAGGGAAGTGAGATTTGTGACTCACCAAACTACCCTGGACCAGCAATTGTGCCAACTCCGGACAGTAAACTAACAGAAAAGGCCCAAGTAAGATCAAGGAAGGCCAAAAGCAAATGAGGTGCAAATGAGTAGTTGTAGTTACAAGCTGTTGGGTGGGAAGTTGGACTTGATGATCTTAGACGTCCATTCCAATCTTAACGATTCTGTGAGGTGAGAAGAAAACAATGGAAGGAGAAGTCAAATGCATGGAAATTGAAATATGAGAGCAACCAAGAAAGACAGAGACTGTTACAAGGAGAAAATGAACAAGACTGAAGAAGAGAGACAGGCAATATGTGAAAGCCCAGAAGTGTGGCCTGAATCTTGAGGGAAAAAAATGCTACAGCCATCAAAGTACACCAAGAAGGGATCGTACTGGCAAAACAAGTACCTCCCAAAGAAAGCATGTTTATTACTAAAATACTAGGTGCTGCTATTATCAAAGGAACAACAGTTTATCATTTTCTATTGATCTTTTAAACCATATTCAAGGCCTGAGACTTCAGGCTACATCCGAGCCCAAAGAGGATGGCTGTCAGTGCATTAAACTTGCCCTGTTAAACACATCTGATGCCTTTCAGTCCTTATTTGCTCAGCACACAGGAACAGATTCACTACCCTATGAGAGGATCAAATACACACAACTGCACACTATCAAAAGCTATAGCAATTCAATCATATATATAATAGTGTCCCCCAAATTAGCTTTTCACAGTCCTATTTAACAAGACAAAGATTCAATTCCTCTCTTCCATTCTCAAATTGCATAGAAGCACACAGTACTACTGATGCCACTAATTAGATGATTAAATACCATTCTAGGTGATATGCTTTCAATATAAAATAATTATTTTTACAGGCCATATATTTGCTCAATCTCTTTTTAAATCACAATATCATACTTCTTTTAATTAAATGAATTTCCTCCTGATTTTGCATGAGAAGAGCAACCAGTGGGAGAAACAGTGCCAAGGATAGATTGCTGAAGTACCATAATGCACCTTCTTCACAAAGGACCCTTAGCATTCTCTGGATGGAATATAAATTTTCAGAGAATAGCAAAGTCTTTATTCCTTTAAAACAGGTCAGTTGAGGATTCATCAAGCCCTCTGAAATATTCCACTGTCAAAACACAAGTTTATTTGCCACGGTCTGATGAAGGACATTTCCAACCTTTCCTCTACTCTTCAGAGGGAGGATAGAAAATAAAGCAAAGGCTCTTTCTATATAAATGAGGGTATAATCCATTACATGATAAAGTACTGTTGTCTTTTTGTCCAGTACTTACAGAAAAGTAATGATATTTTGTGTTCTGCCACAAAACATGTTTCCACTGAGGGCTGGAAATAAGTTAACAAAGGGAATATTTGAGAAACTGTCTCAGAAACTTCCTTCAGGGCTGAGCAGCCCAGTGCAACGCCAGACAGCTGAGAAGGTTGTAAAGGAAGGATTTCCATCAGGTTCAGTATCCACCTGTGTGATATCCAGCCATGCCAGTACCAAACAACAATAGTCTGCTGCTGGGGCTATTAGAAAGGCTGAGAAGAGCTGCCTTTTCTGTTTCCATGGAGAGAGTTTTGTCCATCCACCCTGATTGCAGCACCTACCTCAGCACGAAGCAGAAAGAACTGCTGTCATTTTTCTCTTCTCATGTGGCATCAAATTCTGCAGCCAGAAGATCTGATACAATATCCTCTTGTAAAGTGGCTGCTTCATGCTTCAGGAAGCTCTGCTTACCGCACCATATATCACACGTTCATTGGCTCAACAAAGACATGAAATTACACAGAATTGGGTGCAGCGCAATTAAAAACGATCGAGATGCTTTAGTTGACACTGAAAAATAAAGCCTAAAGCACAAGCAGCAGAACAGCTCTTGCTCACTCCCATACCAGCACCTTTCTCCCCGTACACAGTGATGTGCCCATCTTCCCACTTGCTCTAACCACTCGAGTCTGACCTTACACACACCCATAAGCTTACTTACGTGAGCAGCTTTTTAACACCAGGGAAGTTGCTCAGATGAGTGAAGATTTGTACAGAGTACTCTTGGAAAGTGAAGCAAGTATCATTCTGACTATAGAGAATTATTATTCCCTTTGGGGGAAGAGCACTCTCAGAATTTAATATAAAGTTTTCAACGCTCTACAGACTTCAAAATTATTGTATAGAATTTCATCACGAGAGCATACCTGATACAGGATAATGCAGACTTCTTTGATATATCCTATAGAAAGAATCTTAAAAGGTATTTTCAATTTACTGGTCTACTGCCTACCATTACATTCGAACAGACTTTCAGCGTAAGAGGAAGGTGAATCTCTTACTCTCTGTAAATTGTTTTTCCACAGGAACAGTTGACAAGGTGCCGTCGTTTTGTTCTCTTTAGGAAAGGAGGCGATGCAGCCAGAGCCATTATAAATTCCCTTCAGTGGCTCAAAACACTCTAGCGACAACATGATTCAATTCTCTGCCCTCACACAAATGCCAAGCCTAAGTCACATACCGCCAACACAGATGAGCCCAGATGGAAGGAACACCAGCAAAGCCCTAAGACGTACTAGTACTTTTATTCTTACACTGTGCTGAAGACAAGTTGCATGTCTCACAGCACCCCCTATGCGAAGACCCCTTAACAACTTCATAGTACCAGTTACAGAGGTGAACAAAGAAGAAATGACGACGACTGCACTTGGAGGAAAGAAATAAGGACCCAGGCTTTTCCAGACATTATGTAGAAACTCACCTTGGTGAGTAGCAGCAAACGTTTCTGCAGCCGTCTGACCAGTGCTTCATGGTGCTCACGTTTCTTCTTCTCATCCAGGAGCTGGCTCTGAATCTGTACTATTTCTTCCTGCAGCTGCTGCCGGGCCTTCTCTAGTATCCGGGCACTAAGAAAGAGAATACAGACCTATGAAATCTTGACCATTGCCTCTTAGTCAGACACATCAGAAATGCCTCAGAGGAGAAGAATCACCATGATATCAGGACACTGGGGCTGGTGCCATTTCATCTTACTGCTGCACCACTGGAAACCGAGTAGCTGCAACCTCATTATCAGCTGTTCTCAGAAAGAGATGGGAGAGAAGAACCATCACAGCGACAACCTTCTTGCTCAGCACATGACAATTACTGGAACCTCACATATACAACCATTTAAATAATTGCATATCTATTTCAAAATCAACCATTTTGCTTTTGAGAAGATGCCTTGTTTTCAACAAACGATGCACAATCTTGGGTTCTACTGTGCCTTTTCATCTTTTTCGAACGAAGTAGAACGAAAACTGAGATTTAACATGATCTGCTTTGACAGACAGATAATACTCGGCAAGCAATTACAGCCACCACCTGCACGTTGCTCCTGCCAGCAACCTGTATTGGAAGAGAACTGTCTTCTGAGGCCAAGTGATTAGCACTTCTTTCGCAATGTGGACACGAGTCTCAATTAAGCCAGAATAGCTTGGTCCCTCTTCTCAGCTCTCTGCGCAGCGTGACGTGGTGCTGCGCAATTATCCATGCGTTCCTGGAGATGTTCTTCATGCGTGCCCTTCAGACACTCAGTCTGCTGCTGGGACACGAATGGACAGCTGTTCCAAGGCACTCATCAAGCAGCTCATCACAGATCAAGTACGCAGGCAAAGTATTTGATCAGTAACAACAGAAGAGTGAAATAATTCTTGTGATTGTTAAAAGTTGGCTCATGATTTAGGTATGACAAGTTTATCCAGGACTGCACTGACTTTTAAGTATTGAAAGAGTGAGCACACACAAAAATAAAATTATTACTCAAGCAAGCCATGAAGATCAAAACTAACATCTCTAGCTTAGTCAGGAATACAAGGTCTTTTGTTTCCCTGATGCTAAAAACAACACCAGAAAATTTATGAGTGCTACAGAGGGGTACTCTTTGCCATTACAATTAAAAGAAAATAAATAAAAATGCTTTTATATTAAATAACACTATTGTTATGGTACTGCTTAGATAGATCTCAAAGGCAACGCTGCCTTCCAAGAGACTCAACATAAATCAAATACATCCTGCACTGTCAGGTCACCAAATTGTACTTCTTGGGAAGTTTATGTAGGAATTCATCAAAATCCACAAGCAGCTGTCCCTCTACCTCGAAATCCTCCTCCTTGAAGAAAAACATGCGTTTTAAAACACCAGCAGAACTAGAAGTTTGTTTAAAGCTCCAGTTCAATTTGGAACCATTCACAGACCAATTTAATAATCACAGACCGTGAAAAGTCTCTTCACTGTCGTATTCAGGTGGGAAAGTTCATCAAGAGGGCTTCAAATCTGCATTTGAAAATGGATAATTTCATTATCAGGGCACCACTACTTCCTTGGTTCTGTTTTAATTAATCAGTTAACATGGAAATGTGTGCCCAAGAGCATTATACATAGTGATAGCCTTGCATTGCATGCTCCTTTCCCCATCCCAATCTCAGCAAACGTATCAAATTCGGTCTCGCGGATACTCAATAGTTACTGAACAATGCAAGAATTTCACAGGATAAAGCAGAGAATCAGCTCTTGTTGGGTTCTACAAAAGTTATCCGTATTAAAAAAAACCCTCCAAGTTTGCAGCAGGACAGCCTCCGGTACAGGGCAGAACGGATGGGTGAGACCTGGCAACCTCAGCTACTGTCTGAAGATTCATTAGAGTTCGTTCAATGATGTTCTTTTTATACGCATAAGGTAAAGTATAAAAACCTCATCAACGGTGTTATAACAAATTAAACCTTACTGCAAATACTACTTTCTATCAAAGAAACCTAGTCCTGATCACAGCCAGAATAGAAGAAAAAATTCAGACATAAGATTAAATACTACAAAACAGCCAGAATCTTGTATTTGATTATTGCAAAACATTTTGATAGGGCAATAGAGAAATCTTCTTCTTCCTAATCTCCCAATATTGTGACCTATTCCTATAAATGCTGAGTGAACTGACAGGTTATGATTGAGCTGACATTCACAAAGGAAAATGGGATATGTGCTCAGTTTCCTTCCTGAAATAATGAAAAATATTTGAGATTTACGGCTCGTGGAGAGCACAGATATTCAGCCACACACACACCTCTCAAGCTAGGTTGGAAAACAGCTATTTTAAACATGAGAAAAGTTAAGCAGAGAGACACAAACGGGCAATTTCATCAGTCATTGTATGGTGTCAGGAAAGGACACCATCATCTGTTTACATTTCAACCTCAGAGCAAATGCTATGTTCAAGTAACTAAAATCTAAATGCCAGAGATGCCTGTGAAAGCAGAGACAATGCTCAAACTCTCTGATCTGACTCTGCTACCATAGGTTTCTTTACTATAGGAAGTGTGAAATTCAACTTCCTTACAACTTTCCACACCATGCCAAAGCAAATTATTGAGATCCTTTCTTCCTCTCTTAGGACAGATTGATAATTCTTCCAGAAACTGCACTAAATACAACATAAACCCTCTCTATAAGAAAAAATCCAAAGAGAAAGTTATATTCCTTATTGACACAAAACAGGATTCGAGATTGCCCGGCAGAAAATGCCACTGAAGTTCGACGTGGGCGCTCTTCTTCCATACTGATGACACCTATGGCTTTTCAAAAGTAATTACTCACTGAAAATGAGCATTAAAAACCAAAATAAAATAGGCCCAAAGTTCTCCCTTCAACATAAACTTGAAGAACAAGCATTTTATAAAATCTTTGCAAGTTCAAAGTAAACCTTTTAAGCATTAAAGAGAAAAAGTAATTTCTGTTTATCAGCCTATTAATGTTCCACATCCCAGGGAATGAGATGCCAACATCTTTCCGTTCTGAGCTGTTGAGACTCTTCATATTTCGCTCTTCCCTTCTGTAATCCACTCTAATGTAATCTTAATGATAAAACTTCATTTTCCAGAATGTTCTTTGAAAGTCTGAGAACAATGACGGCAGAAAGCGAATACTGAAGCTCTAAGATACAATTTAATAATCTCCTTCAAAAAAATTACAAAAGCAGCTGATGGCTTTCCCCCCACATACACAGCGATCCATAAAACATGATTTTAAGCATCCTATCCTTTCAGTAACCGAGTTACCACCTCAGAGATACTACAAAATAACAGGGAGAGCAAAGAGGATGCTAGAACCAGTCTGTGTATCAGCCCGAGAGAAAAACAAGAGGTCCACAGCATGGAGACAATTAGAAGAGCAACACTGTTTTGGTCATGTCCCAACTCAGAAAAAGATGAGACACTCGCACCTACCAGGTCCAATTGTCAGAAAAGAGGATCACAGCAAAGAGAAAGAACCAAAAACCTGACAGTGAGGATGGAAGTAACACTGAAGATGCACAGAGGGAAAATACGATGACAGCACTATTGCCAGTACATAACAAAAAAGAAACACGCTGCAACCATCACCAGCTTCACGACAGAGTCCAGAATCAAAAGGTTAGCACACAAGCTAATGAGGCAAAAAGGAGCATGGGGAATTGTTTTGTAAGAAGACATTTGGATGAAGCAAAGCACGCCCATACCTGAGGCTTGACAAATTGCAGCCTTCTCAACCTATCGACACATTTATCGGCAGTACACACAAAGCCATAAACCACAGTGGAAAGTGATAAACTGAGAGCTTGAACAAAAATGTTTATTTTCATTCCAGTTCTTCTTCCCAGGTTTTACAACCAACATGAAGGCAGGAGTAGCAACAGGGTAACTCCAGTAAGACTTCATGTTGTCCCGTGGGTAGCAGCAGAACATCCCTGTC